>APFE031316974.1:0-25055 GCA_000404065.3 Pinus taeda | reverse complement strand
GCAATTCTTTTAGCCACTTGATTTATTCATTATGCTCTATGAGCATTACATTTGGACATTGTTCTGCATCCACATCATTCACTTGCATAGTTTGTAATGATTTTCCACTTTTATGACCGACATGGCCTGCACATGAACATAGTTGATTAATTTTTAAAACGTGAGAATCTTCAGTCTCTGATGATGCTCCTGACATTATATGTTGTTTAGTACTTTTCACATAGTCCATGAGACATTTCGTCACTCTCCTATCCTCATCTTCATCATCCTCTTCACCAAGGAGTGGTCCTTGTTCTAGTTCACAAAATTAAATATCCTCTCCCTCATATTCAATTTTTTTGAGCTATTTTTTTCTCTACCAAGGCACTTAAATTGCACTTCAACCTCTCTTGTAGCATAAGCCATTTCACCTTTTTCCTCCTTAAAACCCAACCATGTCTCTAATCTTCTTCAATTTTATGTAGTAGTTGCATCACTATGTTGAGTCTTTCCTTTAGCTCAGCGAACTCTCTGTCAAATTCCTCTTGACTCATCCTTTCCCTTATGCCATTTGTTTGGCATCATATTTTCCGATGTTGTGGCTTGCATGTCAACTTTTATAATCAGCATAAGTGGTCATCTTCCTTCCTCCTTTGTGGCTCACTATGATTTGCAATCAAGCTCTGGTAAAAAATCTTTGTTAGACATAAGTTGTCATTGATGGAAAAGAAAATGGTGTTTATGTCAATGAATGTCAAAGGAGTGGCACAACTCGGGTAGTTTCAAGTAGATTGGTAAAATAACATAGACTTTGGAGCCATTTTTAGTACAGATGATCACATTATAATTCATTGGAAACTACTTATATGGATAAATAAAAGAGCTTTCCAATGGTATATTGAAATTAAAAAAAAGCCTCCTAGATTGAAACATACAGACAGTGAAAGTTCTAAAGGTAAAAGTCAAAATTTTGGTGTCCAGGCCTAAGGGCCTCGCAGTTGATTCAACATGCAGATGTGGAAAGCACTTCCACGTGGGTGTGTAGGTTGACCAATGAAATATTCAGAAGGGAAAATGTAGGTTCCACCTAGGACACATAACCCCAAAAATTTCCATCAGTTTAGGTGAGGTGACGAAGGAAGTGTGACGTGGTCGAAAAGACACATCATCCCAACGATTTAGTGATTAGTCTGTGTGTACATTACATGGTCCCACCAGGATTCGTAATCCCAATTGATAGATCCCAAAATAATTTGAAGGTGTTGCATTGTGTTTTTTTAGGAAAATAAATTTGGGGGATAAGCGTTACTCTATGACTTGATTCTATGCATGGTCGTGATTGAGGACGCATGTGTTTAAAGTTGAAACCTCTCAAAAAGTTTGGTGTAAAGTGCTTGGGAATACAAGATTTATCAAAGGGCTTAGGCTGTTAGGGATTAACACAAAGGGTGCCTATGGTCATATGTTATGAATGGGTCGATAAATTTAGCAATTTTATGTCAAATTTGGTGATTTGGCACCAAAACTAACAGTGTGCTAAACGCTTGGATAAAGTGCATAAATGAGTAGGTAGTTGTTTTGGCGGTAGGGATAGATTTAGTGACATATTTGGCAGTTTGTCCAATTTCAGCAGTCAACCAAAGTTAGAACTACAAATAGAAGTTCTACTAAACCTTGTAAAAATTCCAAAATTGAAGAAATTGGCACTTTAACTCAATTTTTCATGGCAGGATAGTATAGCAATGATTGAAGGACACTTGAGCACATTAAGAATATTTTAAAAAAGTGGAATATAAGTAGAAAATATGAATTCATGCAAGTTGAAGAGCCAAAATTAACTAAAGATATAAATCTCAAATTATCAGATCTAATTCTTTATAAGCATAATTGAATTAGAAATAAGGTTATTGTTGAAGTTGATGTTGTTGTTTTTGTTGTTGTTATGGTGAATTGATTAGATATCAGAGAAGGTGTTGAAGGTGTCGAATGTGATTTTTTAATGATTTCATGAGGTAAGATTGTTTTGTTTTTAAGAAAATGAGCGACCTTCATGATTTGATTTTGAAAATGGTATGAAATATGAATCAATGAGGTCAAGCAAGTGGAAACTTACATTTTAGGGGTTGTAGCTCCTTCCAGTAGTGGGTGGTAAAAAAATCATACGTTAGAGCTTCTTTCAATAGTACCTAATAAATCAGGGGAAGTATCTCCCTTTAGTGACGACTCATAAATCATGGGTAGTAGATATTTCCAGTAGTAGCTGATAAATCAAGGGCAATAGCTTTAAGTGGTAGGTGATAAATTAGGGAGTAGTAGATTCCTTCTAGTGGGAGCCAAAGAACTTTATAAATGCAAGTTGAAGCTTGCCTATATGAAATTAATTGAAGAGAATATTGAAGAATCTATGTGTTTAACACGTGTTTCATGTGTTGATTCTTTTGATGTTTATATGTATGGTCTCTGAAGTGTTAATTGGTGTTCAAGTATTCTTTACTTTGTGATTTTTTTTTTTTGAATTCTCACAATACTGATTCACCCCACCACACTCTTAGTATTATCTCGGTTTCTAACAATATTCTCCATTAACCTGCTACCCTAATACCTCACCATGCCTTCTCTATAGCTTAGTCTTTTGGTATTCCTATGGTTCTCTCCTCTCCTCATGAGCACTCCTTGCTCTTTTGGGCTTTTTCGCTTACTGCTCAACTCTCTTTACAACTTCTCTTGTTCTCTTAACTTCTCTTTGAGGACTTCCTCTATCCTCTTCTCCTTTACAACCTTAGCTAGAACACCTTTAATGTAGCCTCTCTATTGCAAGAGTTCTCTTTCACAATTATTTTCCTCCTCCTTCTACATACAATTATCAATCCCTTTACTTGGTTAAAATTAAAGCATAAGACCAGGTTTACCTACTAGGTCTCCTCAACACTGAGATATTCTATCATCCAAGAACATCACTAGTTCCCTCTTGACTATAATAATTTCCACCATTTGTTATGCTATTTCTATATGAAAATTAACAATTTCAATCAAAACACATAGGTATTCAATGTTTGAATTTACTTGGTTGTCATCTTTACTATGGTGTTCTTCACTATCTACAATTCTCCTTTTGAAAATTTCAACACCTATGCAAAATTTATCCCCCAAGAGTAATCCTTTAAATATTTGCTCCTTAGTTTTCTCTCTCCTCCAAGGGTAGTATTATTCAAATATCTTGGTTGGTTGCAATTTCTCTCCTATTACCTCTTGTCATCATTTTCTTTGCGTCTCGATCCCAAAGAGTGTTGTTGCACTTTCATACCACTTTGACATGGCGATATAGGCTTTCTCAGTATGGAACTTGGCTATTCTTGATGCTTTTCTATTGATAGCACTAATAATGGTCCTCATCCCTTATCACAACCCAACTGGTCTCCCACAGTTCTTCCTATTTTGTCTCCCTGGTTCCTCCTATAGGTTTCAATACTCCTATGACCGAAACTTCTCCACCCTCAATCACAATAAATAGGGACTTTTCCATATTGTACTCGACAAGGCTTAATCCCCATATATTTTGGCCCACTATCAGGATGACTTTTCCATAGCTATGAAGTCTCATCAACAAGGGGCAACAATATTAAAAAATCTTGATTGAATGATACATATCCATGGCAGAGGTGTAAGTCCCTGTCACATGGTTGTTCACTCTAACGACCACGATTAAACAATGGCAATCCACGACAAAGGTGCATTGCAGGGAGCCTCCCCCTATGATGTTAACCGAGGAGAGGGTGGTACACACTCTCCTTGAGGTTTTGTTCACTTAATTGAACGTCGTATAAGTCTTGGTGGGATCCCATGGGTGAAATTAAGTGCAAGGAGGGGGTTCTGTGATGTAAGCAAGGAGGGGGGGTTTGAATCAAAAATTCACTCACCTATGGATGAGATTCCACTCTCCTTGTTATTCCAATAAAAAAATCAATGTTGAAAATCGAACCTCAACTCACTTGCACCCAATGCAAGCATCTCTTGTTCCAGGAGAATGCCATTACTACACCCCCAACGCTAGGAACTGAACATGCAATGAGAGCGCCCTTGATTCCGAGCCTGAATGATTTTTATCCAACTAATTTGGAGGTAAGGTTGCTTCAAACCCTTCTTGTCTTACTTCTTACATGCACTTAGGGTATTCGCTCTAGTTCTATCAACATATTTCCTAGATAGACTCCATACTCAATCCATCACGAGATAACAAATTTTAGAGGCCAAAAGATTTCATAGTTACCATAGTGTGTTCGTTATACCAACACCAAAGTTACACATCATAATTACAATCTAACCACACAGGGAAACCATGCACACATATATACAAATTCAAAAACACATTCATTACTCAAACAAGAGATATTTATAGGGATTTTACATGGGCTCTCTGCCCGAGCTCTAGACAAGCTCTACTCCTCAAACTCTTTTTGCACCAACCCATCGAATTATAATTATACATACATATATAGTGCCTACTACTAGGAAACATCCTAACAAACTCAAAATTGTTCAAACTTATGTCCCAACACTATTGGCACATCACCCTAACTCTTGTTATTTTGTTGAAGACCCATTTGGCCAAAACACCAACTTCCAAAAAAAATAACCATTCAGATTCTTCTAGAATCTAGGAACTTGTATTTACATCAAAAGTCCTAATTTTATACAAATTACAATGAAAGAATTTCTTCCCCTTCAGAGAATTTCATTACCCCCTTCTAGCTATACATTGCCTAGTGTTGATGCTCTCTTTGTTGGGTGTGGAGCTTGATTATATTCATAATTCAAAGGTCTTGTTCAGTCGTGTTTGCATCCCAACCCCTGACGGGGGGGTGTGGGGGGGCTTTCCCCCCACTATTTCCCCCTTTGGGGTCCAGGGGAGGGTTTATGCATGTTTGGAAGCCCCCCCCCCAACCTACAGGGTCCCCCCTGTAGAACCCCCGAAGCTAAAAATAGATGAAAAATTTCCTTGTAAATATTGTAATTACGTAGTCAATCTAGGTCATTCATTAGGCATATGATATGACAATAGAAGATATATTAATTTAGGTTTTTTTCCCCTAGAAGGCAACCATCTGTTTATATGAAGGAATTGTATTGTGGTTGTGTATTATTCTGAGTGAGAAAGAGAGAGGAGATTGTGTGAGAGTGAAGAAAAATTACAATGGATTTGTTGTAGGTTGTATCTGTTCATTTTGATGGATAATATAAAAGGAAGGACTAGTTGTGTCTCCATAGATGTAGCCCAAATTGGGTGAACCATGTATATCTATGTCTCTCTTGTTTTATGTATTTGTGTTTCCACAAAATTTTATGTGTTCCATTGCTCTGTAATATATAATTTTCTAACACCTACACCATGTTGTCTAACTTGCATGATCTATATGTCATAAATGCATTTCCATGTATTGTTAAATATATATATGTGCACGATAATTTGATGGAAAAATACAACATAAAAATGGGGATAAAAAGCTCAAAATCAATGGGAAATGCTTGTCTTTCTACCTTTTTCATCATATGCTATGCCAATTCTTTCTACATTAGATTTGTATTATTATCTACATAGGCTCTTGAATCAACTTTTCCATCTCACTCCATGATAAATTATGGTAAACTTTGTTACAATAGTCTTTCCATGCCTTCTTCTAGTTGATATTTGCAATCTATAAATGCGGCACATCCCACTCTTCACTACTTGGATGAAAAAATAAAAATAGAATTTGGTACCATTTAAGATTTAAAATATATGTATGAATATAGTAATTACAATAAAAGCTAATACCTCTCACTTTTCCTAAACAACACCTCCCCTTTAAATTTATTGGCAATATTAACATCCCAAAGGAAAGGCACATTAATATCACTTGCTACTTGGGGTAGATACTCACTAATATACACTAGGGATTTGTATACCATATAACCTTCTCATATCAATACCTCTAGATATGATCTTTGTCTAACAAAAGTCTCCAATGCCTTCAAATGCATTTCTACCAACCACATTGACCTTGTGTGTAAGTGTTCACATATTTCAATCTCCTTGACTGATGTATGAAGTAATGTTCTTGTGCTTTGAAAACATTTATAGGTATATACCTTTGTATTTTACACAATAGGTGATGAATATCTCTATTCTAATATCTGATACCTTATTTATAGATTTCTTTAAATGATGACCACCTAAAAGTGCAAAAAAATCACATGTGTCAACATAAAATTGTACAATACAAGCAAATCAAATGTCAACAAGTTATGAAAGTAACATTTCAACAATAACATTTTACTTACCTCATGTACTTGCTAAGATCATATATAGCTTGCTTTATGTGATCTTCCATGTTGTCTGTGAGAGCTAGAGATAGAACATATTGTAACAAGGAAGGAATCATTGTCAATTAATTTTGATTAGAAACAAATATCTACTAAAAAATAATGTATATATCATAAGATAATAAATATTAAAAAGTGACAACTCTCAATAAATGTATGTCAATCATCAGTTTTTGCCTCATCAAATCACCTTTCTTCATTAATATGTTATTTATGTTTGAAGAAAAACAAGTGAGAAATTTAATCTTCCATATAACCACTTTTACAACATTACACTTTTTCTTTATAAATAACCATGGAAGATTGGTTAATATCTATCACTATAAGAATGAACCAAATGTCGATTAATTTTGATTAGAAACAAATATCTACTAAAAAATAATGTATATATCATAAGATAATAAACATTAAAAAGTGACAACTCTCAATAAATGTATGTCAATCATCAATTTTTGCCTCACCAAATCACCTTTCTTCATTAATATGTTATTTATGTTTGAAGCAAAATAAGTGAGAAATTTAATCTTCCATATAACCTCTTTTACAACATTACACTTTTTCTTTATAAATAGCCATGGAAGATTGGTTAATATCTATCACTATAAGAATGAGCCAAATGTTGATTAATTTTGATTAGAAATAAATATCTATTAAAAAATAATGTATATATCATAAGATATAAATATTAAAATGTAACAACTCTCAATAAATGTATGTCAATCACCCGTTTTTGCCTCACCAAATCACCTTTCTTCATTAATATGTTATTTATATTTGAAGCAAAACAAGTGAGAAATTTAATCTTCGATATAACCTCTTTTACAACATTCCACTTTTTCTTTGTAAATAACCATTGAAGATTGGTTAATATCTATCACTATAAGAATGAACCAAATGTAGAGTAATTTTGATTAGAAACAAATATATACTAAAAAATAATGTATATATCATAAGATAATAAATATTAAAAAGTGACAACTCTCAATAAATGTATGTCAATCATCAATTTTTGCCTCACCAAATCACCTTTCTTCATTAATATGTTATTTATGTTTGAAGCAAAACAAGTGAGGAATTTAATCTTCCATATAACCTCTTTTACAGCATTACACTTTTTTCTTTGTAAATAACCATGGAAGATTGGTTAATATATATCGTTATAAGAATGAACCAAATGTTGCATTACGTTGACTTCATCAATACCCCTAATAACTTTAGCATTTTTTTTAGAATACCTCCAATCTAAAAAAATTATAAGTGTTCTATGAATTTCATTCCAATATGCATTGTATCAAATAAATGAACTATTTTTAGGTTACCGAATTTTTTTAAGTATACCTCCAATCTAAAAATTGTTATAAACATCTTATGACATTCTTTCTCATATGCACTGTATCAAACAAATAAGCTAGTTTTAGGTGCTCATAGTAAGGTAATTGATTGAATTGAATAAATTTTTATTTCATACCTCATGGAAGTCCCACCTTTTCCCCTTTGGGAAACATATATGAAAATATTTTTTTATAACAAAAAAAACAAACTAGAACTAGTAAAAAACCATGGATGTAAACAAAACTAATTGCTTATCGTTATTCTTTTATATGTTTTTTTTTTTTTTTTTGAGACATAATTTTTCATGGTTTTTTGCTAGTCTCTTCATACCCAATTTAGAGATTTTTTGGTAGTTCAATACTTATGGTTCCAAGGGAGGAAATTCCAATACTATTACAAGCCTCATTTCGTAAACTTTTTGAACACATAAATATTGTTAGAGGTTGACATATTGGACACGCATATTTATCTTTTATTTGAATAATTGCAATATATAGAATAATGTCGATAGAATACTAAAGTATTCAAAGAAATATGTGAAGTAATAAAGGATATATAGAGTTTTAAATTGTTTACATGCCAAAAAAAATGTATGGTAGTGGCAAATGAATTTTCATGCAAGCAACCCATCAAATAATAATTATTTTTGATATATTGGTTGAGGATGTCATAGATACTAATGTGAACCCATAACTTTAAAAAAAATTGCATCTATGTCTCCAATTTGGCACTCCCTAATTAATTTGAAAATATAAATAGTTAATTTCTTGTACATAGAAAATATGTAACATAAATAAAAAACAATTTGTATGCTGTAAACATTCATGAAAATAAATACTTAGAATAATTGATGCCAATACTACATGCTCTATTTTGAAGCTGTACAAGGAAGAACTAGGAGTTGAGCAAAATGACAGCCTGTTGGACGCTGTCCCCAGTCTCATCACCTCCAAGATTAACCAGGCCCTTGAAAGCAAAATCACGCAAAAGGAAGCCAAGGAGGCCCTTTTCGCAATGGATCCCAATAAAGCTCCGGGACCGGATGGTTTCATGCCTAGATTTCTACAAACCTGCTGGCAGATAGTTGAGAAGGAGTTCCTCAAAATGATCCAAAAATCCCAGGACTGTCAGAAGATTGGGGGCTGCACAAATTCAACATTTCTCGCCCTCATTCCCAAGGAAAAAGGTGCAAATTTCTTCAGCAGATTTCGCCCAGTTTCCTTATGTAATATTGGGTACAAAGTGATAGAAAACCGGTTGAAAAGAATTCTCCCTAAAATCATTCTGGACAATCAAGTTGGATTCATTCAGGGCAGGCAGTTGGTGGACAATTTCGTGTTGGTTCAAGAGGCAATCCATTCCGGCCTACACCGAAAGGAAAAAGGTATGGTTATTAAATTAGATCTAGCAAATTCCTTTGATCATGTTAGACATAGGTTTTTGTTTGATGTGCTGCATAAACTGGGGTTCGGGAAAAACTTCATAAAGTGGATCAAAGCCTGCATTTCAGAGCCTTGAATTGCCCCCCTGGTGAATGGTAGGGCCACTGATTTCTTTAAAGCCTCTAGAGGTCTGAGGCAGGGGTGTCCCCTTTCACCCCTCCTATTTGTCATTCAGGCCTCTGTCCTCAGCTTCTATCTAAATAAAAAGCAGCAAGAACAAGACATTGCTGGCATGTGCATTGCAAGAGGGGTTAAATGCATCAACCATGCCCTCTTCGCTGATGATACATTACTATTGGGGGTTGCTTCTCCGCATTCAACTATTAAATTCAAAGAAGTTTTGGATGACTACTGTAAGGTCTCAGGAAGCGTGTTAAACAAGGGCAAATGTAAAATATACTGTTGGAATATTCCTGCCTCAACTGCAAACTCCATAGCCAAATGCCTCGGATTTGCAGCCTCCACTAATTGGTCCTCATTTAAATATCTTGGTCTACCAATCTTCCACAAGAGGGCATTGAGCAAAGACTGGTCTTCTCAGTTAAACAAATTCAAAGAAAAAATGCAAGCCTGGGGATCCTCTGGCTCAACATTGCCGGCAAATCAGTGCTCATCAAGGCAGTTCTCAGAAGTCTTCCGATATTCAAATTCTCTATCCTCCTGGCACCTGTGGGAATCATCAAAAAGATGGAGGAATTAATCAGGCAATTCTTTTGGAAAGGAGGCAAACAAAATGATAAGAGAATTTCCCTAGTCAATTGGGAAATAGTCACCAAACCATTTTTTGAGGGAGGATTGAACTTCAAAGATCTCAGAGCTCAAAATCTAGCCATGGGAGCCAAATTAATTTGGAAAATCATTGCTCCTAATCCAAGTTGGGTACAGGTAGCACTGTGGAGGAAATACTTCAGAGGAATGAGACTCAGATGTTTGGACTAGCCCAAAAATCAACTCAGAACTCCCTTCAGCATGTTCATTAATATAATTGGTCCGCTGATAAAAAATTACTCTTACTGGATTCCAGGAAATGGTAAACGAATTCAACTGTGGAATGACAGAATCCTGGATCGACCTCTGCTGGCAGAATCAAGAGACTTTACTGAGCTAAAGCAGTGGTTGTCTGAAGCAAACGTTAACACTCTGTGGGACCTCTTGACTTGGAAAGAGGATGCTTGGACGGGTTGGAAACAGCTCCCTGTCCCTCCCGCCTTGCAGTCAGAGATGAAAACACTCAGCAATCTCTTGCATGGATTGGCCCCTATCCACGTGCGCAGACAGGACGTGAGAGGTTGGGGTAAAAATCAGACAGGATACACAGTTTCTCAGGGGTACTCTAAGTGCCTTAAACGACCCCACGTGCCCCCCAATCTTGCCCCTTGGGTAGGCATCTGGAAATTCCCCTCAATTCCTAAAGTGGACCACTTCAGTTGACTTCTCTGCCATCAAAATATCCTCACTGATGACAGGCTTCAGAAAAGAGGCATCTATGGCCTTCTAGATGCATGCTTTGCAAAGAAAGCTCATAATTCACTTTCCACCTCATGATCGAGTGCAAGTTCACAATTTCTATTTGGCAGGAGCTTCTTGATTCCTGGAACTATAAGTTCACCTTCCCTACCTCAGTTCTGGAGTTGTTTGCGGGCTGGATGGCCAGATATCCAGGCAAACACCCAAAAAATAAAACAATCAGGGCAACGTGGAGTGCACTGCCTAAATTCATCAATTGGCAAGTTTGGTTGGAAAGGAATAGGAGGATATTCCTGAACAAGGAATAGGATTATAGAATAGTTGCCAACTCAGTGAAAAGCCGGCTAATCGAGTGGCTGGAAAACAAAGGAGATGATTCAAATCTAAGTCAGCAAGATAGAGACTTGGGATCTGTCCTCAATTTTAAATTTCAAAAACCAACTAGTTCTCCTCCAACCCTCGAAGAATGGCAAATTAGGAAAAACGAAGAAGACTTTCAAGCCTGGTTGTCCATTCAACCGCTTCCCTTTCTCTTCTTTGACGGGGCTGCAAAAGGGAATCCAGGAAAGGCTGGAGCTAGAGGACAGATCATTAATCCAGACGACACATTACAACACAATTTTGCTTGGGGATTAGGCCATTCCTCCAGCATGCAAGCTGAGGCGTTGGCCCTCTTTCAAGGTGTCAATTACCTCAAAGAGCTGGGAATTGAGGAGGCAAATGTCTTTGAAGACTCCTAAGTAATCATAAAAGCAGTGGTGACCAATTCCAATCCAGCGGATCTGCAGCTAGCAAGGCTAATTACAAGGATCAAAAGCATGTAGTCCCTACATCTGAATTATTTTCATGTTTTGAGAACAAATAATAAAGCAACAGACATTGAGGCAAACAAGGCAGTCCACCTAGAGGCCAACACCATTCTCAAAGATAAGGAAATTCTTTGGGCACCAATCCCTTAAAGAATGTCATGTTTTACTACATTCTCCTACATCAGTTTGTTTGTATCTTTCAGCTTGGGAAATTAGCAGCAAAAGTACACTTTAACAATTGTAAAAAGAAGAAGCTGATAAGAGTAGGCGCCTTTTCCCTCTTGTTAGAAAGGCATGCTAAAACTTGCTCCTCCTTCTGTAACCGAATGTGTGGCCTTTAGCCAAGAAGTTAATGAAATCCCATAACCGTTCTTGTAAAAAAAATACTACATGCTCTATTTTTAATGACATCCAAGAAGGAAGGCTACTATTTATAATTAAAAAATTGGCCATAATAAATAAATGGATTTGAACTTTGAAAATGGGTTGACAATATTAGTGACCGTCAAGTCTATTCTTATTTAAAATATGAAAATATTTCCTTGATGTCCCTAAATATAGAACCATTTCCAAGAATTTGCATAACACCATCTTCACTTCTCTTCCTTGCATTATAATCCATAAATTGTGTCATGTTTTTCTATCTAAAAAATTGTTGGAAACGAGGAATTATGGTCATTTAACAAAGAACCTCGAGAGACACCTTTTTGTTACTTGATCAGTTAAATATTACTTCTTCCACATTAAGGGAATTCCAACTTTGTTGCATGATGTTCATAATATATAATATGATTATTAGGACATGTATTCATTATTTGATGCTCTATTTCTATATATTTCATAAAGGAGGCACAATTGTCATTCTATCCAAAGTATAGTATTTGATGGTGGGAAGTAAATATCGCCTAACAATTTACAAAAAAAAAATATTAATGCATTGAATAGTGAATATTACATCCTATATATTGCAATCACAAAAAAAAAAAACATATATATATATATATTTATATTAAAAATTATCTTGCATATCTTAGAATCAATGACATACATTTGCTTGAATTAATGTTCAATACCTCCAAACTGACCAAGTCTTTATATAAGGTTTTTGTGCCTTATCTATAAAAAGTACATCATGAATATCATCATAGATCCCATCCATAAATACATCTCATCCATGTCAATAAAAATACCATAAATAAAATTATTTATTCCTTCCTGGTCAATAATATCAATATCATTTTCTTCCATAAAACCAACTTCAATTAAATTACCTTCACCCTATTATAAATCCTAAAATGAGGAATTCGTAGCATATACACTTTTCCTCTATGCTTACACAAACAAAATAGAATTAATATCAAAATATTAAAGTATTCGAAACTTTAAAAAAATCGTAAAAAAAAGCATGCTTTATTTTTTTAATCTTTCCAAGGTGTAACTTTCCATTCCTCCTTTCATGTACTCATATTCTAAGCATCGTTTTCTAGTTGTTCATATATTAATTCTTCTTTCTTTTATTAATTTACACTTTATGTAAAGTAAATAATATTTCTTATTATCCTTTTATGTACTCATATTCTGAGCATCGTTTTCTAGTTGTTCATATATTAATTCTTCTTTCTTTTATTAATTTACACTTTATGTAAAGTAAATAAGATTTCTCAATCTTTGTATGTACTCATATTCTAAGCATCGTTTTCTTCTTTCTTTTATTAATTTACCCTTTAGCTAAAGTAAATAAGATTTCTCATTATCTTTGTATGTATTCATATTCTAAGCATCGTTTTCTATTTGTTCATATATTAATTCTCTTTTCTTTTATTAATTTAGACTTTATGTAAAGTCAATAAGATTTCTCATTAATCTTATTATCGGTGTTAGGAAGTTTATAATCATTCAAAGATTGTTTTTTACACTCTCTTATATGAACAAATAAATTGAATTCATCAAGATCAACATCCATGTTGAGATCCAAGACATTTTAAAACAATCTCTTATATGCACAAATAAATTGAATTCATCAAGATCAACATCCATGTTGAGATCCAAGGCATTTTTTATTATTTCATCCATATAAAACCACTGATCACATGTACATTATAAATTTATAAATTAGAATTATTTGACATTGTTATATATAGCTAATTCAAACAATAGTTATTAAATTTTAGTCCAATAAAAATCGAAAACAAAAGGTAGGATTATTTTTACAATTATTTTTTAATAATGTAAATAAAACTTTATTAAAAATCTTGAAAGTATAAAATATTTGGCGAGGGAAAAAATATATTTTTGTAAAAAAACTTTGAATAATCAACATTAGTAAGTCGAATTTGAGAGACATTTAATGTCGATGATTTGATGCCCCTAATGTCTCGAATTTGAGAGACATTTAATGTCGACGATTTGATGCCTCTGATGTCTATTACTCAACATTTATCAGCTAATGTTGGTTAAGCAATGTGTATTGAGGGCACTTGACCCAAAAAAAATCACAAATTTTCATTGAATTTCGATACTAAAACAAAAAAAAATTCAACAAATATGGATTTATATGTAAGATTTTAACTCTACATTTAATTGTTAGAAATTTATATTTACTAATTATATATTGTTAATTTAGTATATTAAATGAAAATGTATTGATAAAATAATTCTATATCTTGAAAATTTATCAAAGATCTATAATTGCTATTTTTTTTGTATCCATTCATCTTGTATATAAGAAAATGTAAAGTCAATTGTATATAATCATATCACAAAAATACTACAAGCATATCAAAATCAATAACTACAAGCATATGATATAAATAATTATTCTGACTTTTTTTTATTTGGTGTCCAAGGATTCCTTTTTGATGTCTTAGTCTCATCAATGATCCCCTTAATCCCTTTGAAATAATTCATGATTTTTAAAAATGCAAATTTGTTAATATCAAATGGCCCTTTTTTATTGTCTTTACCTTCCTAGCAGGCTTTGTAATGTTCTCATTAAATTTACTCAAAACCAAAAAATGAATTCATCAATTAAATTTAATAATAATGATATAAATCATGAAATATAAAAGGTGAAGGACTAGAAACATTAGTAAGTACAGAAGGCTATTTCAAATATATATTACTTAATATGGTATCTCCTCCTCTTTATAGTTTCAAAGGATCTATGGAATACCTATTTGTCACTAAATTGTAATTTTGGATACCTTCTATATAGATGTTGTAATGCTCTATGTCTACTAGTACTAAATTTTACTTAATAATTGTGGTATTCTTTGGACTAATCCCTTTGACTATGTCAAAAATTTCCACTTCTAAATTTTAAAACCTTTGATTTATAAATAACTTGCATATCATCATAATTGAATGAATTTTCTCTATCATTTATTGAAAAAGAGCTTTGTCTTTGTTCATCTTCATTTCTACACTTTGGGCTTAAAGATTAACATGCATGTCATAGAACTAACAAGTGCCATGAAAAATGTAGTCTATTGGATTCAATCTCTATTTGTTTTTTAAATTGTAGTAAAAATTGTATCAAAACTAATGCTCATATCTACTATGATGGCGATCCTTGGAAATTTTCTTCGCTACATGGGATGAAAATAATCCATATTTAAATGTCATATCTCTTTTCTAGTTACATTTTTTAGAAATGTGTAAGAATTTTTCAAATATAAAACAAATTACAATAAATATTGATTATAATACTTAGAATTATAATCATCTTAGATCCATTTTAACTCTGGATTTATCAAGTGTTGAAAGGGATCAAATCTCTCCAGGTACAAACCTCTTTTTTGAGTGCAAAACTTGAAGATAGGTTTGCAGCTTGAGAGATTTAATCCTTCTCAATGTAGAGCTTCATAGATCTAGAATTAAGATAAATCTAAATTAGCATAACTATACTTAATTGTAGTATAGCGTATTTAACTCCTCAATTATAACATTTAAAGAACATGATTTTTCTTTTACAATGAACACCTTATGAAAAAAGCTAAAATAAATCTATATGAGGAAACTCGAACTGAAATTACCCTCGCACCAACCCCACCCCACTCTCTCCAAACTAATTCACTGTTAAAGCCAACAATCCAAAGTGTATAATTTTGAAACACCTCGCAAGGTTTTAAAGGCTAAAACCCTACAATGACAACATTGCGTAGTCATGCTTTGCATTCCCTTCAAAAAAAAAAAAATCAATTGAAAAAACACTTTCTTTTCATTAATAAAAAGAGAGTACATTCGCTATGATTTCCATATATTTTCTCTTGGATTTTCATGTTTGTAACAGTAAGTATCCCTACCATACTTCAGGGACAAAATAGCTATGTTGCACTGGTTTTGGAGACGAGGGAACAACAGGGATGGGGGGACGAGTCCCTAGAATGGCTAGAGCACACCCCCTAATTTTCAGGGACCGAGGGGTTGGGGATATTATATATATTATATATATATATATATATATATATATATATATATATATATATATATATATATATTAGTTGTTTCAACCTAGTATTATGCACAACCCTTACACTCGCCAATTAAAATCTCGAACAATTTGAAAAGCGGTTGAGTGACATTCCATTATTGGCCACTAGACATCAGCCTTAACTTTAGGAAACTTAAGTGTAACTACTTTAAATTTGTAATAAAGTCCATGAACAATCTATCAAGGAGAACTATCTTTATATTAGTTTTTTTCCTCATATTTCTTATTAATGATGACTATGTTAAACATAAAAGACATTCCCTTTTCAATAGGTTTTGCAAAAATTTATAGTTGTGTTGAAAACCGCTATAAAATAATTTGGTTTTCTAATGATATTAAATTCATATTTCAGATTAAGAAGGGGATTGAAAAGGAATTTATTTAAACATTTAGTATTCAATCCAATTCACAACTATATGATCGTTTTCACAATTCTTGGGGTTGGGATGATGGAAGCCCTGAACTTGAACGAGTCCTTGAAACCCACATACAATATGTAAAGCTGAGATGATCCTAAGAAACAACATGAAAAATAACCACAAGGATCATCCTTTTGAACCGTTGTATTTTCTCTTTTCTTGACATGGAGGGTGATTTTTGTAATTTTACCATTGAAAATCCAATATCTAAATCACTAGAAATCCCAAATGAAACCCATGTTATATTTTGAGTTGCAACTCGTACAAAAAAAATAGATTCAATGCATTCCAAAAAAACATGAATGGGAAAAATGATCATATTGTTCAATCATCAATGTCCATGATTGTCAAAATTGAAGTTGTGCTTGGATTATCCGTAAAACCTTCCCAAAACATCCCTAAAATATGCCCAGAAAACCCCTGAAATCTGTCAAAAACATCCCTGCAATATGCCTGGAACGTCTTGGGGATGGCTAGCAAGTCCTCAACAGTTTGGGTATGTTTTCTAAGGGTCCAAAAGTCCCCGAAATATGGGAACGCAAGGTACGTGAGCATTTTTTGGGGGACGAATCCCTGTGCAACATAGCAAAATAAAAGAAGTACATTCACTTAGATTTTCCATACATAATCCTCAATACTCATAGGTTCCCTATCTTATCTGTAAGATTTCTATTGTATTCTACCTATTCTTAGTTACAAAAAATAAATCAACTTCAGTTCTACAAGATCATGATTATCAACCGAAAGGATGTCACCAACATACAAAGGAACAACATATTATCATAGAAAATTAGGGAATGAATTCCATTCATAGATGACACCTTTGTTCCTGGTTGTGACTATGAGAAATAGCTCCTTGTAATGGATGACCATACAGGAAATCGTTTACTATTATGTGAAAACCATCACTATCGTCTAGGAAAGGTAAGGTTTCCCTTGCCCACCCACTATTAATTGAATAATTTCTCTTTCAAGTTCGCAATTCCTTTGAAATGACAATCTTTTAAATGTTACCAGTTACTCTGACGCAATGAGGAGGTGGCCTTTAAAATCCATTTATAATGTCTCTACATAATGGTATTATGGGATTGGATACGAAATTTTAGAGGAAACTTCCTACACATTTAATTTAAACAATATGATCAAGTTAATATAACATAACATTGCATATTTTACTTTAAATAATTTTGATTTACTTTTGTTACAAACTTAATTCTATTTTAAAATTAAGTAATTTATTCGAGTCAACATAACATTACATTATGTAAATATAAGTTTTTGTTAAATAAATACATTTTTTCCAATATTATATAACAATAAAAGAAGAATCTGTAATGACAACTCATTAACTCATTAAGGTCATTGGGTTCTTATTGTTGTTGATGCCTTCATTAATTACAATACTTTTACCTTTTTATTATATGATGTTCCTCTCTTTCCTTACATCTAGCATCATCATTTCTGGAATCTATTACAATACTTTTACCTTTTTATTATATGATGTTCCTCTCTTTCCTTACATCTAGCATCATCATCTAAGGAATCTCCATTAAAAATAATATAATTTGTAAATCTATTACGATGAAACACTACTAACTTTAGTGAATAAAATCCATAGATAACATATATTCATAATTTGATATGACTATTGAAAATATACACGTACCAAATCAATATATGCATTGAGGAACCCTTTAATTACCTAATTCACTAACCAACAAACATCAAACCACTCTTTTCTTTAGCTTAGTTTGTGTGATTTATACCTTGGCATTGAGAATTCACAATATAGAGAGCCTCGGTTATGTGAGGAGGGTTAACATGGGGATACTAATTATGAGTGAGATGTTTTGCCAGAGATAAGAGTAATGTAGAATTATGTGCTTTTTAATGTATTTCATGTTGTGTTTTTTTCCCTTGAATTTCATGTTGTGTTATTGGGTTGTGTTGATTACATCTAATGAACACAAACTAAAATGTACTAGAATTACTTATTCTTTCTCTTGATTAACCCAATGATGTAGATTTAATCCATAAAAAAGATAAAGGGAAAACAGGTAAAGCCAACAATTATAAAGGGGCACCTTAAGAACAACCATAATGGAACAAATATTTTTAGAGAGTGACATGTTTTAATGAGCGTGTAGTTATGAAACACGTGTTTTGATGGTGATCACAAAGATACACAAATTGCATGACCTTCTAGATATGTTGATATTGTTATAGCTCAAGTTTATGACTAATAAAAATATAAATAAATATAAATATAAATATAAATATAAACATAAACATAAATATATACATATACACATACACATATATATATTCACCCAACACTCAAAAATCAAATCAAGCATAGACGTATGATAATTAATTTTCAAATGTTACTACAATCCAACAAAGAATATTATGTTTTCATTTTTAGGTGACGAATACAAGGGAAAGACACAAAACATAAATGTTTGAAAGTCGTTAATAAAGACACAACTATTGTGCAAACTTGAGTTGACCATTTCATACATCCTCAAGAAATTACAAGGTTTAAAAACATTAAAAAAGCTATTGACAAACAACTTATTGAATATTTTTTAGTCAAAAATTTTGAAAAGCGTTAAACATAAACTATCATACAAAATATTTCAATTTTTTCTAATAAATTCCGATGAACCAATGAGCATATAAAAATGTATGCATGATCAAATGACTTGGCTTAATCTCCTTGCAAATGATTATGCAAGAAAGCTATAGTTCATTAAGATTTTCATATTTTCATATACATAGTTAGGTGAGAGTTCTCAATATTATTCAATAATTATAAGAGTTATTTATTATTTAAACTAAAACTATGTTGTAGAACTAGCTATATTATTGAAGTTATTATTATTCAATTAAATTATTAATAATAATAATTATTATTAATACAATTATATTAAAAATATTAATATGATTGATAATCAAAAACTTTTTTTGTATCTATCATAAATAAAAAAATTATTATTGAGTGACATTGATGGAAGGTTGCACCTATGCACTCAACGGAACTCTACTGCGATCGTTTTTGGCAACTTCGTTGATATAGAAGAGGAACTTGTTGACTACTCCATAGACTCAATGGATCACGTTTTGATCTGGACTGAGGATCCACCTCAACATCTCTCTTTGCACTCACCAGGATCTCTCGGGTACTGACTGAATAGGTTGAGCCCTATATTACTGATATGGAAGATGGTGTGACACCTCTCAATACCCTAGGGTTTTCTCAACCTACCTCTCAGTTGGTGCGAGTATTGACCTCATTCTGCCAGACTATCAACCCTAGCTGACACTTACGATCCCGTCTCCGTTAGAGCTACAAATATGGGAGCTTAAGCAGCTCTCCAAGTTGTCATTTGGACCAGGTGAGACATCTGCGGCAACAGTAGGATTTCCTAGATCCGAAGCGGGAACCATTAGTTTTGAGCGATTGGGGCTTAACATTTCAATGGATGCAAATCCTGAAACCCGGATCACTTGGCCGCCATATATAATAAAAACCTCGGGTTGCTTTGAAGACATCGCTCAACAGATCTCAGATCATGAAGAAGTTAAGATTTCTGAATTTGATGAATCTCACCCAGTGGAGATATGGAAAACATGTGAAGAACAATCCAAAAAATCGAGGGAAAAAAAATCTAAGAGCACAAAGGTCAGGGAACGTGGACGATTACTAGTTTTTGGTGAAGACATTAGCATGGAACATGTTGCAAAAACAGAGAGCTCGGTGTTGGTCAGCAGGATTAGAGGACATAACTACTCCATGACAAGACTCAAGAGATGGGTGATGGAAAATTGGGGCCATACCCTTGACCAGTTACTGACGGTCCTCACTATGATAAGAGGGTGGTTTGCCCTCATTTTCGCTCACCTTGAACAGGGGAATTGAATCCTTTATGCTCTTCTAAAGTGGTAGACGCCTCTTTTTTTGACCTAGACAAAGAAAAATTGGGGCAGGTCCTATATGGGTTAGAATTCCAGGCTTACCACTCCAATTATGGTCCGAGGATGTGTTCATATGCATCAAGGACAATCTGGGGGTCTACTTAGACCATGACAAGTCCTTCATTGAAATGGGGAATGTAGCTATAGCTAGAATTCTAGTTCACTTGGACACCAGGGAAGGTCTCATGGAGAGTCTTCATCTCCAGTATCGTGGTCACATCAGATGGCAAATTCTAGACTATGAAGGGGTCCCTTTCCACTGCAGAAGATGCCATGAAGTTGGACATCTCAATAAGGATTGTCCGTTGATCAATCATGTGAACAAGGAGTCATCAAAAAGGCAAGAATCAACTAGAATAGAAATGCAAGTTGATGAAGAAGCGACTACTCAAACAAAAGTGGCCACAAATCCCCCAAGGCGACAGAAGGACACTGGAAAGACCCCACAACATCTGGCAACTTGGCCACCTTCAACAAGGGTTACTCGATCACACTCTTCTAGATCTGGTTCGCTTCCAGGTATTGTATTCTCTTCCTCTCCCCATATTACATCTCATGAATTTATTTCATAATGTGTCAATGTATCATTATCTTTATCCAGTTTTGTTTTGTCTACATGCAATTTGAACCTGATCCCTTGTCTTATGGCCATAACTCCCCCTTGCAACTTTGCCCCCGCCTCGACTACCCTGGAAGGGGTCTCCATACAACATACTCTTGTAGGCCGGATTCATTGGACAATAGCTCCAGCCATAGGTATAATCTCTAATCCCATGCTCACCCAAAGCATTTCCCTCCCTATGGCATTGGTGAACACTCTCCCCCAAAACCTACGAGAACATCCATAGGAAGACACTCCAACATATCAAAAGCTATCCATCATGCTAGAATCGAGGTGGCATCTAGAAAAAAAAAATCTCTATTGACCTAGTTCTTAGAGAAAAAGGCAACCCTAATATGGTTACCTCATGAAGTGACTATCTTTTAATTACAGGGGTCTGTCTAGCCCTGATAAAAAATTGTCCCTCAGGCAGCTATTTGAAGTGGAGAGGTTGGGTGTTATATATCTTCAAGAGACCCTAAGAGATGGAGAAACCATCAACAATTTCCTGAAATCTATCCAACCAGGTTGGACCATTCCATGGATGTGAGAGGGCAGTCTGGAGGCTATGTTGTTGGATTCAACAATAGATCTATGAAGCTCGAAAATTTGTAGGGGAGGGAAGGAGCCCTGGGAGCAGATGTCATATCTGTAGAGCTAGGTATCCCTCTTCATTTGATCAATATATATGGGCCTTACCATAACCATAAAGCATTTTGGAATGACCTGATGTCAACTTCCATTATGAATAATGATAATATTATCATTGGTGGAGACCTAAATTTCTCCCTGCGTCATGCAGAATCTTGGGGAAATCATGCTCAGACTAACCCTCTCACAGAATACTTTGAGCATCTATTAGATCATGGCAACTTCTTGAAT
This sequence comes from Pinus taeda, assembly GCA_000404065.3. Lineage (NCBI taxonomy): Eukaryota > Viridiplantae > Streptophyta > Pinopsida > Pinales > Pinaceae > Pinus > Pinus taeda. The sequence goes on along the minus strand of APFE031316974.1, from coordinate 3,294 downwards.
ATTGACATGTCCAGAATTCAACCTACTTGGCATTGAATATTGACATGTCCAGAATACAATCTACTTGGCGTAATCGTAGGATTGGGGAAGATTCACTAGCCAGAAGATTGGATCGGTTTCTCATAAAGGCACAACTGGTGGATCTCTTGGACAGAATTAGATAATGGGTAGGTTCTGGGGGTATATCAGATCACTCTCCCATCTTCTTAGAAATTTTGAACTCCTCCTGTAAGCCAAAATCCCCATTTAAATTCAACTTTGCCTGGCTTAAGGAGGAGGAATTCCACAAAATTGTTAAGGAGTCATGGATACACTGTTGCCAAGAAAGAAAATACCCACCTGCCATTGCCATTGCAAATAATCTATCTTACCTTAAACACAGAACGATAGAGTGGGCCAAGGAAAAGAAGAAAAGGGATGAAGCCACATTATTGAAGATTGAAGCTGAACTCACTGCGCTAGTGGACTTGGACAACTCTAGATTTCAATCCTTCGAACAAAATATCATCTAACAAAACTGGAAGCAGAAAATATGAGACTATCAAGACAAAAAGAGGAAGCATGGAGATTAAAAAGGAGAGCCATATGGCTCCAAGAAAGTGTTGGCATTATGATTCAGGTGTTGTCCTTGATGGAAACTCACTCAGAGGAATGATACAGGTGATGGCAACCCACTCAGAGAACAGATCATAGTGCAGCAGGTAAATAGAGAGATATACGCAGGTTGACCGTAAAGAAAGTGCGTATATACGCGGGTTAGCGAAGCAGAAGGAGCGTACGCGTATACATGCGGGTTAATAAGAGTAAAGGTGCGTACATGTTGGAAATCATGGTTTTGGTCCGTGGTATTTGGTCCACAGTATTTGGTCCAAAGTGACGACCCCAAGTATTGGGTTCATGCTATTGTTTCTACATGGTTTTGGACCATGGTATTGAGAGAAGCCTAACCTATATAAGGAGAAGATCATTAGGCAAAGAGAGAAGCAAGGAATAAACATCTGACGAAGTGCGAAGATCTAGTATTGCTGGTTATCGGTTTGTGCTGCTTGGATTGGGTTGATATAACAGCGAAGGCACAAGTAATTATCTTTAGATCTGTACGCAGGTTGTATGAGGTGAAAGCGCGTATACACGCGATTTTGGTATAGTAAAGTAGCGTATTTTGGTATTTCAGGTTGTTGTTGATTCTACTGGTTGTTGCAGAGTTCTGGGCTCTGGTTTGCGTTCTGATGACAGGGTTTCAGTGATTCAGTTTTGGGTGATTTAGAGATTTATGATGCAAGTATAAGTGGATGATTGTATTGCAGAAGTGATTGTTTTGTACTTATGGATCCAGTCTGAAAATTGATGAAACGTGGTCCCTGAAGAAAAGAAGGTTGCAGCCTTCTGTAGGTCAGCACCTACGTACTAGTATATCCTCTAGTACAAGAGCTAAGGGGGTTGTAGCTCCCTTCCAGAAGTAACTGAAAAACGAGAGAGGGATGTAGCCTTCTGCAGGTTGTAGCCTGCATGCTGGTAAAGGACTGCACCAGTACATTGTAAAAGAAGTTTCTTATTAAAGGAAGAAAGAGACGAATTGCAGTAGGTGGTTTTCACCCACATTGGGTTTCCACCTTATATCATGGTGTTCATGTATGCTTCTTATGTGTGATGATCTGTATTGTTTACTGTTAATGTGGTTAATAGTGTTCTGATGCATTTACTGAAGATAAGCTAACTGAATCATAAGATTACTGCATATACGCTTGTTGCACTTAATACAGTCGCGTATATATGTTTATATCCTTAACTGAAGTCGCGTATATGAATTTGAGTGTGAAAATGAAAAAGTATCTGATCTGCTAATACTGATTCACCCCCCCCCCTCTCATTATTATTTCCAACAGAAGGAAACCCATTGGCAGTAAATGGGTGTTCAAGAAGAAGACAAATGCAGAAGGGAAGGTGGAGAAATACAAAGCTCGGTTGGTAGCAAAAGGTTATTCCCAGGTGCTGGGAATTGATTTTGGTGATATTTTCTCTCCTGTTGCCAAGGTAACTTCTATTAGATTACTTTTATCTGTTGCTGCTGCTTTTGATTTTGAGGTAGAACAGATGGATGTGAAGACAACATTTCTTCACGGGGATTTGGAAGAGGAAATCTACATGAAGCAACCTGAAGGCTTTGCGGTGAAGGGTAAGAAAGAACTGGTATGCAGTTAAAGAAGTCTTTGTATGGGTAACAGTGACCAAAGGATGGTGGTACAGAAATTTGATACATTTATAATGGGGACTTGGCTTCACTAGAAGAAAAGTAGATCAATGTGTGTATTTTAAATTAATTGGTAGACCGTGTTATTTATCTGGTCTTGTATGTGGATGAATATGTTTGCTGGTTGAAATGACAAAGAAATTATCCAGGATTGAAGACCCATTTTCCCTCAATTTGAAACATGAAAAGATCTCGGTGCTACAAACTATATTTTGGGCATGGAAATTAAAAGAGATCGATCAAAGAGGAAGCTCTGGTTAAACCAGAGGAAGTATGTCGAGACAATACTGCAGAGGTTTAAATATGCAGGATAGTAAACCGGTGAAGGTTCCTATTCCTGTAGGTGTGAGGTTATCTGCTGAACAGTGTCCCAAGACACAAGAAGAGGAAGAGGACATGTCCCGTGTTCCATATGCAAGTGCAGTCGGTAGCTTGATGTACGCCATGGTCTGTACTAGACCAGACATTGCACATGCAGTGGGAGTATTGAGCAGGTTTATGTCAAAACCAGGGAAGGAGCACTATACAACAGTGAAGCGGGTTTTCAGGTATTTGCGTGGCACTAGTGATTATGGTTTTGTGCTACCAAGGAAGACCAGGATTGGACAGAGTGTTGGATATCCATGGCTTTGTTGATGCAGACTGGGCTGGAGATCTGGATCAGAGAAGATCTACAAGTGGGTATGTGTTTTTAACCTATTTGGGGAGGTGCAGTCAGTTGGATGAGTAAGAAAAAATCTGTAGTGGCACTATCAACTACAGAGGCAGAATACATGGAAGCCACTCATGCAAGCAAGGAAGCAGTTTGGTTGCAGAGATGTGTTCAAGTATGGGGTTAGCACAAGGAGCTATAAGGGTAGACTGTGACAGCCAAAGTGCAATTTTCTTGGCAAAGAACCCTGCTTATCATTCAAAGACAAAGCACATTGATGTTCAGTATCACTTTGTGAGGGATATGATAGAAGACAAAAAGGTGTTGCTGGTCAAGGTGGACACTTTGAAGAATACTGCAGATGCATTGACAAAATCTGTGAGCTCTGAGA
>APFE031316965.1:5778-47742 GCA_000404065.3 Pinus taeda | reverse complement strand
CTCCTTGGGCAGCAAGTCACCGGGCCTCCTACGGTTGATGACTCGATCACTTCGAATCCTCCACAGCTCATCCAACTCTTTCTCATCCTCAAGTTGCTTGTTGCGCTGCTCAAGATATTTTATTGTCTATTGGGTGATGTTGAGCTTCTGCTGTAACAAGCGGTTTTTCGCCTCTCTCTGTCGGATGATCTCATGCAAATCTGAAGTGGGGGAGCGAGCATCAAGATCAATGATGTCAACCTGTGTGTCACCGCCTCTCTCCTTCTCTACCATGGGTTGTTTTCCCTCCCGTACTGCTGATTGAGAATGGAGGCCCCTTCCACCTGGTGTGGAGATAACACCCGCTGACCTGTAAATGATGATGGCGAGACCCCTTCCACCTGCTGTGGAGAAAGTACTCGCCGAGCTACTGCAAACAAGGCCCTCGGGCCTTTCTGATATGTAAGCTGTGGTGAGGAAGCAACATGTCTCGGAACAGTGATCTCAGGCTGGTGTGAAGGACCTCCCTCCTCATAAATGGCCTCTAGCTCTGGCTGTAGTGGCCCTGTAAAGAACTCATGAGAAATGAAGTCTGCCAATGGAATGCCCTGTTGACTCAACTGATGGGAAACAATGAGCTGGATGAGACCATGATGGCACAAACTCCTATACTGCTGAGCTGGGGACCGCCTCTGAAACACGGACACCATCCTCTGAATGTCTTGGAAGAAGAAAACCGAGATGTTCATCATCCTCACTCGGGTAAAGTGCATCAATAGGCGAATGTGATAAGAGAAGACCTGTGAAAATCTCCCCTCACATGTGAAGTAATGCATGATAAGCCGCATGATCGGAGCATACTCCCCTCGGAGGAATCTGAAAGGAAAGACCCCCGACAAGTGGCTCATGAATGTTGGCCTGACATATGGCTCAAAATAAACATAATCCAGCATTTTGCGCTTGGGCCACACCTCACCCACATTTGGTATCCCGGTAACCTCTGAAATCACCTCCGGAGCACAAAATTCACCCCTGCAAGAGTGACCTGCCCATCATGAAGGTGCAAAATAAATAAGAGGGCCAACTCCCTGTGGTGCTGAATCTGGGCAAGCCTCTCACAAAACTAAAAACATGACATATAACGGAAACAATTCACTGCCATAGGACTGGCCTGCAACTCTGCCAAAGAGGTGGGCTCCTCTCTTTTATGATGACCACCTTTGCCACCCCTACGAGGCCTCTGCTGTACCTCAACCTCTGTGGAAGAAGACCGGTCATCACCTTGCTCATAGGTTTCAGTGGTTGACATGGTGCTTTTGAGCAAAGTGGAGAAAATAGATAAATTAAACTGCTGCCCTTGCCTGCAAAAATGCTGAAATGTATTCTGTTTTCAAGGGGAACAAAATCATGAAGGAAATGTTAGGGGAGGGACTTTTTTTTTCTAATAGGGAATGGGAAAAATATGTGAAAACAGGAAATTTTTAAGGGATAATTCACAAAATGTCGAACATATAATCTCATCTACATCATCGGGAAATCATTTGCAAAGAAATATTCTTATTAGGGAAAACATGTATGATAGTAACCAAGGGAAAGGACATACATTTCAACAGGGGTATGGGACAGCATTGTTCATTTGAGTTTTTGTCCTTTAATGTACATCATGAGGCAAACTCTGTTGTTTCAAAGGGATTCATGTACATTTCATCATAGGGGAAGGAGGGCTTTATTTACTTTTTTGTCAAAAGGAGAAAAGGGATTTCATTGACAACTTCAAAAGGAAAAGAGTTGTATTGAAGCAAGGATATTAGGGGATAGAAGGGAAAAGGGAAAACAGGGTTTGGTTTTGGGAGACACAGCAACATTATTTTTGTAATGAATAGTCAAAGAAATATGTCTTTTGATAAATACACACAGCTGCATTGTCTTTGTTTTTGCTTTGAATATACACAACAATATTTTCTCTGTTTTGTAATGACTAGGCACAACAATCTTTTCTCTGTTTTTTTTTTTTGTTTTATTATTTTTCCATTATATTGCTCTTTCTCTTTTTGCACAACATATTTTAATCCTTGTTGTGTTTATTTTTATCCTTGCTGTATGGAGGGCATTAGGGTTTAGATTAGATTACATAGAGGGCATTAGGGTTTTAGGAATGTACTTGAGGGACGGGTAGGGTTTAGAAATTGGGGACGGGGAAACTTAGTATTCTTTGCAAATGAGATAAGATAGAGACATATTATGACAATTGTGAATTTAATGGGAAAGAATGGAGGGAATAAATGGGAGTTTAAAACCTTGAAAAAAAGCACCAACCCTAGCACTATGCCTACATGAACAAGCAATAACTAAAATCCATTTCTCTTTACATTTTTGGTGGCAAATATACATGAACACAAGCCCATCATTCATATTTCAAGCATCCAACAGGTTAATAGACCCTACCTCGATCAATTTAGCAAGCAAGAGGGTGATTTGAGAAAATTTGAAGTGGTTTTGCGGAAGACAGTTTGACTGGTCGGGCACAGGCTTTGACAGGTCGCGCACAGCTTGACAGGTCGCGCCCGTTAGGAATTAACACTACGGAGGGGCTGATGACTGGTCGCGCACTGCCCAACAGGTCACGCACAGTCCCTGACAGGTCGCGCACTTGAAAATGACCCAAATTCTCTGCAATTCGCCTCCTTTCGCCTTCTTCGCCCTCTCACTCTTCTTTGCAAACTCTTAGATGCACAATGAGGGTGTTTAGAGGGAATTTGACTCTTTATAGACCCAATTTGAAAAAATTCACTTACCAAACCCACTTTCTAATGTTTTGTTTTGGCATTCACTTTTAATACTTATTTGAGTTTTCTTTGTCCTGATTTTGGCTCTTTGAGTGCTTTAACTCCATTCTTTTTGCAGGTAGACCATCTGATGGACTCTGGCGAGAAGACCAGGGTTATTGCCGACATTTTGAAGAATTTTTGAAATTTCCTTATTGTTTGAAAAATTGACATGACCTTGGGTTTAAAAACAGGGTTTTTAAATCCAAGGTATAAATGAGCTGTACCTGATGAAAATATCAATGAAACATATTTACATACCTCCTTCTGTCTTGCTGGGGACTCATGGAATTTTGACTCATGACATTGCAAAGACTTTTGATCGAAACCCTAGACCTAAGACTTTGGATTTCAAGACAAAGAAAAAAAAATGTGACACAAGCTCATTAACTGATATGACCTGATCCAGCAAAGCCAAGAAGGGAACAAGGACCAGCTCCTCCATCAGTTTTATGGCATGCCTAACGGGATGCAAAACTGACAGTGTTGAGATACCTACCTATGCATAATGAAAAGAGCTTTTGATCACCGATGGAGGGCTCAAGACCGACACTAACACTTCCAAATACAATGGACTCTTTCCAGAGTATAAAATCCCTTTTCAGGTTATCGGACTCCTTCCGAAGCCTCAAATGCCTTTCTGACCCACTTACTCACTCCTTCCGACCACAATAAACCCCTTGCCAACTTCCTTAAACACTCTCCAGATCCTAGTAACCCATCTTGCATCGCCATATCGCAATATTCTCAACATATAAGTTATGCCCCACCCGTCATTACCCGATGCGATATCGGCGATTGGCAATCGCAAGCATTGCATGTCCAACTAAAATACCTTCCCGTTCCCCGCCGATGCGATATTGCGATCGCATCGGAGAAGTTCATCGCATCGCCTTCAAGTATGAGCACCCCACCATGTCACTTTTGTACTAGGGACCCACCGCATGCTGACGTCATTCGCCGTACTGCTGACGTCATGCTGACATCATGCAGCTAGAAAGTCGAAAATTCGCGCAGGAAGAAAAATCGCACTTCGGAGCTCCAGAACAAGAAATAGAGGTAGTTTTCGATGCGCGATTAGCGCGAAGCGCTAATCACGCATTGCTATGGGAAATAGGTCGTTTTGGGGAATCTTTTGATTGCTTGGCCCGTTTTGCGCCGAAAAAGCTCGAAATCTCCCGATTTTGCTGACTTAATCTGGTTTAAAGACAGCAAAGGACCAATGATAGAGATTAAAGTGTATCAGATCAAATCATCAGGGAACAAGCGCGTCAAAGAGTATCAGTAGGCGGCAGAAGCCATCAATGTAGCGGAAAAGAGTATCAGCGAAAATCTTAAGCAGCGGCCCAAAGCAGAAGAACATTTAATACCTTCCAGCAAAGTCAAAGAAAGAGGGCGAAGCCACTCAAAAACCCTCAAATCATAATTATTGCACATTTAACTCGCACCGGAACAGAACTACAAATCCCGAAGCATAGTTACTCCAACAACACCGCATCGAGACTCCAAGGGCCACATTGCACTCTTTTTGATCCAGTTGCCCCTGGAGCAGCCCAAAGGACTTACCTGCATTTAATTCCAGCAACACTTAGGTTTTAGAAGAGCTTTTCCAGCAGACCTATTTAGGTCAATTGTAATAAATGACTTTCTGATATTTTGCTTATATATACCACCCTCAAAGATGTAGTAAAGGGTTGGTTGGTGAGTGAGTCGAGGAAATTGCTTAGTCTTTTCCTCTACATTTTCTCCAAGCAGAGACCCGCACTGTAACTGTCATACTTTCTATAATCAAAGACTGCTGAAAGCATGGATTTCGGAACTGCTTGATGTGTTTAATGGGACGAGGAGTGATTACGGAATTCGTGTGCTTCTACATGGTTCAATAAGTGTTTCTCAACTCTGTTGACTTTTATGTTTGTTTTACCACCTTTCCGCCATCTAAAGTGCAGAAAAGAAGAATATCTTAGGATTTGTTTAACTACACCTTAAGTTCAATTTCTGCACTTTTCCATGTTTTCATCAGAAATAGCCATGAACATGTATACTTAAATGATCTTGTTTACGTTGTTTCTTTCACATGTCAATGAGAGTTTAGGAATTCTTAACTGCTCCTAGATAACCATTCATCCACTTATATTCTTTTTCAATATGATGAAATGATTCTCCTTTGCCTTTCATCTCTGATTTTCATTCCATCCTTTCAGTAGATTTATAATTGTATCATGTGTGGCTATCCCACTCCTTAATCCTCTTGTGACCAAGAAAACGCAATAGCAAGCCTTAATCCATGACTCCATGCCCAATGGTTTGAAACTTATCACATCTTACCTTGCCTCTTTGCTTGAGATTTCTACCTTCCATCCAAACACAAACAAAAACCCCTGAGCCAAAAACTAGCCTAAAATCATCAACGAAGTTGAAACATTAAGAGAGAGCCCTCTCTGATTGCAGGTGGGCTAGAACCTACAATCCAAAGATTGGTTTGTGGTTACCATGGTCGTATCCCTAAACAGGAGCCTAGGGACAACCTGAGTGATAACATAATGGCGACTCCACTGGGGAACTAAATCATTTTGTTCATTACTATAAACCCTTTTTTCTGGAGAAAGTGCTTCTTTTTTTAAGAGCTTTTCATGTTTAGTTCTGATCTTTGATGGTGGATAGAGATCATGCACTTCAAAGTTAAGGCATCCACCTGGTGACTCTTCATTTTCAATCGAGGCTCCATTGAGGAACGAACCAATTTCACAACCAAATAGTCCATATCCCAAAGCATTAACAGTAAGACAGGATGACTGGGTTCGAGGAAGATCTTTCCTTTGATAAAGCTTTAAATGAATTCAGGGAAAGTTTATCAGAACTTCAGCTTGATGAAGACTTTTTCAGATTGGTGTTTTTAAAAACAGCAGGACGCCCGAGTAAACTTTTTCTTGAGTTAGTTGTTGAAAGATATGAAAATGAAATTGAACTCTTGCAATCTCAAATTCAGTCATATAGTTTTCGCGATCCTAAAGAAATTTTCCTAAATCTTCCTCCCCAAAGACAGAGGGAAATAGTACTGCCTTCTAACTTACAGATTGAGGATAATGTTGTTTCCCCAAGTCAGAGGGAAATAGTACTGCCTTCTGACTTACAAATTGAGTATAATGTGGTTTCCCCAAGCCAAAGGGGAATAGTACTGCCTTGTGACTTACATATTGAGGATAATGTTGTTTCCAAGGCAGATACTGAAGGATCAGTTATAGGGCTTATTACCGAGGATGCAGCTGTTCCATCTGACCAAGAAGGCCCAGAAGAAACTGTCCCACATAATGTTTTTATTGATCCTATTGCAGACTACATGGAACTTCTTCTTAACTCAAGTTCTTTAGCATGCTTCCTTGGTGAAGACCAAATACATCAGTAGCAGCCTTTCTATGCCACAATTTTGATTATGGGGGCACATGACCGAATAGTGCGTCCAAGTTCGTTAAAAATCAGTCAGCCTGTTCATCTCTTTTTACAGTTGCTTAAGTGGCTGCACTAGTTATTTGATTTCACCTGACAGCAAAGTAAGTGCTGGTTAGGGTAGGTAGGTAGGATTAATAAGGCAGTCGGAAAAGGGAATTTTGCAGAGAACAACAACAATTAAAGATACAGGGCAGTCTAACCTGCTATTCTTGGCTTCTCACAAGGAGAAACCATCCCCAAGTGGAGCCATTGTTAGCCTCCTGCTGTAGCAGGTTACTCATATTTCATGATTGACATTTTTACAGGCCAAATATGTCATACTTTGCATGCTGCAATGCTCCATATTTGCTTAAATAGTCTCCAAGTAAAGAAGGCTAATCAGAGTCCATTAATTGCCTTCCAAATCTTTGAGAAGTTATCCCGGTATCACTAACTTTCAGTTAAAGGGAGGTCCAAACAGCTTAATCTTGGTCTCCCTAGGTTTAAATTTCCTGTTTTAGAATATAGAGAATGTAAATTTGTCCAAACAGCTTAATCTTGGAAGATTCTTAGATAGGTAGAGAAGCAGAGGAGCCCAACAGTTTAATCTAGGCCCTCGGATGAAATAAGGGTAGTTTGTAGATAGGAAAGCATGAAAAGAAAAAAGAGAATGATGGGTTTGCAAGTCTAAGTGCACCCAAATCAAAAGAAGAAAAAATGTTAGGTAAGTAGGCTGGGCAGGTAATTTTGAGGTTGCTGAATCTTAATTGCTGATCAGTTCCAGATTTCCAAACATCATCTTTACTCAGGACACAATCAGCAGGCAATTCTATGCGAGAAGCTCAAAAGCAGGTATAACTAACTCCCTTTCTTCATTTTTCCCCCAATCATTAACTAACTTCCCCAAAATAGGTCAAGATCTGTTTGATACCTCTTAAGTTTCATCATTTTCATAGCAGTTTCTTGAGGAAAGATCTGCTTTACTCAAAGTTGTTCCCTACTCTCTCTGAAGAATGGTTCTATCCCCTTGTAACAGCCTAAGCTCTCCTGAACTTAGCGCTTTCTTACCATCTCCATATTAACCACTAACATTATTATTTAGCTCCCTATATTTTCCCCATCCCCCTACTAAAACTATGTAAATAATCATCCCCTATGTAAATATCCCTTCCCCTGGTTGAAGCATAACCATAAGTACCCCTGGGAATTTCTCAGTTTACCTGAAACTTAGCAAGAACCCTTACCCTTCAAACCATCTTCCAAATACAATGCAAATCCCTCTGAGGTGATCGGACCCCTTCCGAAGCCTCAAACGCCTTTCGCACCCACTTACTTCTTCCGATCACAACAAACCCCTTGCTGACTTCCTTGACACTCCACAAACCCTCGAAAGCCAGATCGCATTGCAAGATCACAGTTTCCTCTCCATGCAAGTTTTGACCCATCCGTCGCCACCCGACGTGATATCGCGATATCGGCGATCGGTGGTCGCAAGCGCCAAATGTCCAATTGAACCACCCTTCCGTTCACTGCCGATGCGATATTGCGATCGCATCAGAGAAGTTCATCGCATCGCCTTCAGTATCAACACCTCGCCATGTCACTTCTGTACCAGGGACCCACCGCATGATGACGTCAACAGCCAGAAAACCAAAAATTCGCGCAGGAAGAGAAATTACACTTCGGAGCTCCAGAACAAGAAACAGAGGAAGTTTTCGATCGCGCATCGCTACGGGAAATAGGCCGTTTCGGGGAATCTTTTGATTCCTTGGCCCGTTCTGTGCTGAAAAGCCTGAAAATCGCCCGATCGTGCCAAATTGATCTGGTTTAAAGACAGCATAAGACAAACAACAGAGTTTAAAATGTATCAGACCAAATCATCAGGTGTCAAGCGTGTTAAAGAGTATCAGTAGACGGCGGAAACCATCAATGTAGCGGCAAAGAGTATCAGTGAAAATCTTAAGCAGCGACCCAAAGCAGGAAAACATTTAATACCTTCCAGCTGAGTCATAGAAAGAGGGCGAAGCCACTCGAAGCCCTCAAATCATAATCATTGCACATTTAAATCGCACCTGAGCAGAACTACAATTCCCGAAGCGCAATCATTCTAGCAGCACCGCATCAAGCCTCCAAGGGCCACATTGTAGTCTTTTCTGATCCAGCTGCCCCTAGCGCAGCCAAAAGGATTCACCTGCATTTAATTCCAGCAACACTTAGATTTTTGAAGAGTTTTTCTAGCAGACCTGTCTAGGTCAATTGTAATGAATGTCTTTCCGATATTTTGCTTATATATACCACCCTGAACAATGTAGTGAGGGGTTGGTTGGTTGGTAGTAGGTTGGTTAGTTTGCTTCCCAGCATTTTCTCCGAGTAGAGACCCGCACTGTAACTGTCATATTTTCTATAATCAAAGATTTCTGAAAGCATGGATTGCGAAACTACTTGATGTGTTCCATTGGTCAAGGAATGATTACGAAATTCCTGTGCTTCTACATGATTCAATAAGTGTTTCTCTCCTCTATTAATTTTCATGTTTTTACCACCGTTCCGCTTTCTAAGTTGCAGGAAAAAAGAATAGCTTAAGATTTGTTTCACTACACCTTAAGTTCAATTTTTGCACTTTTCTATGTTTTCATCAGAAATAGCTATGAGCATGTATACTTAAATGATCTTGTTTACGCTGTTTCTTTCACATATGAATGAATGTTTAGGAATTCTTAACTGCTCCTAGATCCCCATTCATCCATTTCTCCTTTTTTTCAGCATGATGAAATGATTCTCCTTTGCCTTTCATCCCTGATTTTCATTCCATCCTTCCAATAGATTGACAATTGTATCCTGTGTGGCTATCCCGCTCCATAATCCCCTTGTGACCAAGAAAACGCAATAGCAAGCCTCAATCCATGACTCCACACCCAATGGTTCGAAACTTATCACACCTTACTGTGCCTCTTTGCTTGAGAATCCTACCTTCCATCCAATCACAAACAAAACACCCTTGAGCCAACAACTACCCTAAAATCATCAACAAAAGTTGAATCACTAAAGAGAGAACCCTCTCTGATTGCAGGTGGGCTAGAACCTGCAATCCAAAGATTGGTTTGTGGTTACCTCGGCCTTATCCCTATAAGGAGCCTAGGGACATCCTGAGAGTTAACAGTTGGTTACAGGTTTAATTGAACACCGAGGACAGTGTTCGCCCAACGGGGAGAGTTCTGTAACAGTCTTGGTGAAAATTCCATGTAAAAATATATAAATACCATGGATGAAGGGACACGTATTCCAAGCTGAATGGTGGGAAGTACATCCTAGTGAGTGTTCATTTGGTTGTTTATGGATAAGGAAATATGAAAAGGCAATGCCTAAGGCATTAAAGAGGCAAAAATGTATTTTGGAACATTTATTTATGAAAATAATGGAAATTAGGAGAAAAGGAAGGTGAAAGGTCGCAGGTTGCATGTGAGGGGAAAATTGAAGGAAAATAATGGAAAATGAAGAAAATAGAGGCCTCATTAATAAAAAGGCTTCTAAGTATCAATGGGAAAGACTTGATCAGTTCAGTTTTGGAGCTCTCTCATTCTCTTTCTCTCTCTCATACTCTTGGATACTTAGATTTTTCTTGAAGCACTTTTGGAGGGTGTGCCATACTTGGATTTTTGGATCAACAACTACATCATATTTGCTTGCAGGTAATGAGTTGTGTGTATGTTTTCCTCACTAGTTTTGGCATGCATGGCACATGCATGTGGTTTCTTGGTCATGATCTATCACTGGCATGGAGGATTGCCTAGATTGATAATGGATTTCTTATCCTTTCCATTTCCTCGATAGCCATGGTGATTTTGGGTTTACTTTCATTGTTTGATTTTGGTTGGTTCTCATGTTTCCTTAGCTCGGTTTGAGTTATTAGTCCTGGAAGCCCTAGTTGAACAAATGCTCTAGAAGCCTGTCATAGCTTGGGTTGAGTTACTAGTCTTGGAAGGCTTGGTTGGATAAATGCTCTAGAAGCCCTTGGTGGGTTGATTTACTAGTCCTGGAAGCCCTGGTTGGACAAACACTCTAGAAGCCCTATATAAGTTGTGGGTTGAGTTACTAGTTCTGGAAGCCTTGGTTGGAAAAACGCTCTAGAAGCCCTAGAAGGCTTGGATGGAGACCAATTTGATGATGGGTTTGGTGATGTCTGATCGTGAGGTGGAACCACTGTTTGATGGGTTGAGGTGGATGGCATCTAGAAGCTTTGGATGAGTTTTGATTGATGTGTTCTATGAGATCCCACATTCATGCTTGGAATATGGCATGGGGGTGAATGGTTGAAGAGAGATTTGGCTCAACCATTCTACGATCGGGTGGAACTTGGTCGTCCCATCTCCGATTGGTTCATTGCATTCATTAATGATAAATAATTTCCTTGATTTCCATGCATAAAGGTACTGGTGTATTTATGGATTTGATGGTTGTCATGTTTATTGTATTTTTATTCCCATTATGTTGGTTATATGCACATTTTATGACAGCAGTTATGTATGGATCTCAGCATGTTTTTACTTGTATGTGAATGGATATTGTGTCTATGACCTAATAGATGATAATGCAGAAAATGGCATGAGGAAACAATGGTTCATAACGATTCTCAGGTAAGTATGATATCCTTACACTTAATTCTGTTGTTTACACTTATAGGTTACATGTCGATGATATGGTTGACGAAATCCCTGTCATGGCTAGTAGGGATCTAGTCAAGGTCTTGAAAAAGTATTTTCTCTAGTACTATCATTTCCATGTTACTTTAATGATCTGAAGAGATGGATCAGTTTCGGGAAATGACTTGGGATATGTGTCTGAAAAAGTGGCTCAAATCCTAGATTCGTTTACACAACACTGACAATTCTAGTCCATAGTCACTGGTAGGCAGACCCGTGAGAGAAACTTTAGGTTTCTAGTCGCTCCCTTGCCCATACATGAGAGTGACTATGGCCCAAAGGACCTAAAACAGTGGTGGGACCCAAGGATAGGTTGTCTAAGTAGTTGACTTGTCCTCTAAGGGTTCTGTTGATGATGTTGGATGTATGTATGGTGTGTTTCCATCAGTTCCACTTCCTTAAGGTGACTTAGGAGGTTGAATCATATCATATTGGCCTATTGTCGCATGTTTACCCCAGCTAGCCAATTACTTGGGCAGATGTGGGAGGAGGATGTTACATCGTAGCCATGAGGTTAGTTCCACTTCTGATCATAAATATGTTGAACTACCCCAACTCCTCATCACTCTCTTGTTCACATTGAAAATCAATCTGATCTACAATTTTCACATCCTCCACCAAATCACACAATCCTATTGCTCATACACTGGAGGAGTCATACATAGCAAGCACTATTGTGAAACAAAATTTTTCTTCCTTTTTCATGCGTTATCGTTTTCCACGTTCGAAAGTGTGTACATCTTTGTTGGTCACATGCAATGTGACACAACACCATGATACATCTGTAGGGTGCCTTTCATGTGCTTTCAATCTTTTCTTTTTTGTAGATGCACTCAAACTTCAAACGTTCTAGTTTGTAGTATTTTTGTTTATTGGTTGGCTTGAACATATTTCTTGTTAGTCATGCCATCACTTACATGGGTCAACCAATGTGTTGGTGGCTACATTGGAAATATCACTTCATGTGAGTAGGCCCATGCTCTGCTTAGCTTAGGAGTAGGAGTAGTGTTTTATTTCCTATTTTGTGCTTGCTTTCTATTGATTTCTTACTTTGTCTTTCTTCTTTCCTTTTCCTATTTGTTTATTCTATGCACCTGTAGGATTAGTTTCCCCATGAAACTATGTTTGGATTCTTGTGACAAGCATGGTGAAATATAAGAGGACTTATACAGCTATCAACATTTGGTTATCTATTTGTTCCCTCTCCATATTAATATATTTAATTTATTTTAGTCAATGATGCATTGATGGAAAATACATTCCTTTTAGAGTGAGCCTTGGAGAAATCACAAAGCTTGCACTTTTAACTAGTACCGCCTACTCTAATCGGTTCTCTATTTTTGGTTAACCATTATCAATAATAATAATTCTATTTTATAACAATCATAATAAAAATTGTACTAACATATATTATATACAATAAATATTAAATATTCATCAATATACTAGGAATTAATATTATTAATATTAATTATGATCAATATTAATATTATTAATTAATATATTAATTATAATAACAATAATATTTACATTATTATTACTAATAATTAATTATTAAATTTAAAGTAACTAATTATTAAAAAATATTATAATTATTAATTAAATGAAAAATTAATAATTAATTTTTAATTATGAAATTGATCAACATAATAATAATTTATATTAATTTAAATCAATTAATTATGCTCATCATTAAAAAAAAAAGAGTCGACTTCTCATCAATAATTAAATCAAAATTTTTATTCAAAAAAAAAGAGAGAGCCGACATTCATCTCAATTTACTCTCCTCATTACTATTTAATCTCTCAATTAAGCTCTTCTTCTATCAAGCATTCAAGTAGTCCTAATGATGGATCTCGGTTGGGATTTGAAACGTTGGCAGAAAATGGTTCTTACTGTGGATTCTTCGGTAACTAAGTCAAAAAAAAAAAAATCATTATCAAATTAGACAACTAGAGTAAGGTGAGAGGGAAAACCTTAATAAGTATGTCATAGGTATATATAAATAGCCTTCTCTGAAGGGACAACCTCTTCTTCTCTCAATAAGTCGAGATCCCTCTTCCGCCTCATGAAATAAATAAGTGTTTATGCACAGTTCTTTGAAAATGAAAAAATAAAATAAAGGCAAAAGAAGGGAAAGACTTCCTATGGAGAGAGGTGAAGCAAGTAACTCCATCAGGGTATTTTCTAGGCTCACTTGCAATGGAGCAATGCTTGTGTTCCCGAATTGACTCTAATGGGGTACTGTCCGGTCCTGCTAACATCAGAGCAACACTAGAGATGAAACTGAAACTCTGAAAGTCTATATTACTTGTTCATTAATATACCCTTCATCCCCAATTGAAAAAACTCATTTGAATTGGCTTGGTATGTGCGTTGTCGATAAAGAGAATGGTAGGGACTATATCTTTAACTCAAGCTAGTGAAGAAGCCATAATGATCAATGAATTGAATGATACTTCCGAAAGAGTTAGAATTGCTATACACAAGACAAGGTCCATACAGAGAGATGGACCTCTACCATTGTGTCGCTAATTTTGTAGCGGAAACAACCACCCTCCAAAATTTTTCCTATCCTTCATTTTGGAGCCTCCCCCTCAAGCATAATAGCTCATCTCACACTGACCTAGGTACTTGTGCTTTCATTGAGCTTTATATTTTGCATGTTGGCTTGTGTTTTCTTACTTGCTTTACTGTCTAACTCATAAGTCAATCTCTTGACTTGGTTTCAACCCAGTTTTGGGCTTGCCTTAGTGAACTGTGTAATACTTGAGGGCAACCAGCCTTACTCTTGGGAATTACGCAACCCAAGCCAATAGTGAGCCTTCAGCTCCATAATTGCGCATTGCCAGTTGACAGCTAGCCTTCATCAGGGAAACTGCGTAGAGCATGAGAGGCATCCCAGAGTCATTCAGCCCAAAATTTGCGCAGAAGTCTTTTTTCTCAAAGGCTACTTAATGCATAAGCCATAGGGTTGCAGAGTCCTTCCAAAAACTATGCAATCTCTCTGGACAATGCATGGCAAATTTTATTGGAAAATGAAAAAGCATCCCTAGGAAGTAGGGATCTATTATTAGTTTCCCGAAGGTGGCACGTTGCTATCTTTAAAAATTTCCACCAAGTGTCACTTTTGTCCTTGATCTCAGAAATACATGTCATAAATTCCATTTGGCTCAATTATATGTAATATATGCCTATAGAGCTCATTTGTATACTTGATCATCAATAACTAACACGCCTGAGGATATCAAGGAACCTTTGGAGCATCATTGTTACTTTTACGGATGAGATTTTCTTTTGTCGTCTTTTTTCACCTTTTCTGTCGTTTTTTACTTGTTTAACTTGTGATGGTGTTGTTTCACTTGTTTTGTTGAGTGACTATTGGAGTTTTAACTTGTTTTAGTTTATATAAGTGTTGTTTCAAGTTGTGCATTTCCTTTCTCAAGTGTCGCATGCATTACCCTATTTTTTCACTAACGGTCGTTGTTGCCGCGACTCTCACCACATACTTTGTTCTCCTTCTATTTGATTGATATCTGCACTTATTTTGCTTGCATGCATCATTAGTCAATCATATATACACTCAACATCACACAATCCTTCAGATCTGCTTGATTTCACAATCTCCTTGGGCAGATCTAGGTTCTTCTTGCCCGGATCTTAGATTCACTTGCATGCACTGCATATTCTGGCATCTCAAGGCCTCTGCCTTGGCTTCTAGAATTGCGCAGAGGTTTTCCTAGCCTAGCTTCAACTACACACTATGTAGTTCCAGGAGCCAGTGTCCCAGTTTGGTCACTAAGACTGTGAATGCGTAGTCTCTCCTTGGCTCTACCTCAAACTGTACTACGCATTGCAGAATTCCAATCATCAAGCTTTCACACTAACTATTGGGAGTGCACAATTCCCACAGTCAGTCAGTCACCCCTGTTGGTCAAAATTGTGAAGTCCCTCTCATTAGATGCCTTGATTGCTAGTTGATCATGCTGAGAAGTTATATTTGTAAGAGCTAATGTTTAATTGCCATGAGTGTCCTTTCAGTCCCATAGGTACCACACTCATGAAGCACTTATCTCCAGCAGTGCTTGTGTTGGCATTATGATACAAGTGTTTTCCTTGATGGAAACCCTCTTGCAGGTAAATTTAATTTTGTTAAAAGGAAACTCAAAGTACAACAAGTATATTTAGAGGTAACAGGGCAATGGTACAAAAGAACAAGAAGATGGAACTAAGGTCTATTGATCAAAATAAAGAAGGTAAAGGAAAAGGTTGATGAAAAGAAATTTAAGAAGTCTACGCAGGTCCTCTTAGTCAAAACATCATATACACACTGACCCATAGAACAAAAAGATCATATATGTATACACGCACTCCCATAGGAAGAAAAGCACATACATGTTGGACAACTAAAGTTTTGGTCCGAGGTATTTGATCCGTGGTATTAACCCTAGCTATTTGGTCTGAGGTATTTGATCCATGGTATTGACCATAGGTATTTGGTCCAAGGTATTGACAAAGGATATAAGTATATAAGGAGGAGAAGATCAAGGGATAAGTACCGAAGTAATGAAGATCTTATGAAGTGTTATGTGCAAGTGTATGGGTTTCTAAGGAATACTTCTATCTGAAGTATATTTTATGTTGCAGGGGCTATGTTTGTGATTTGATCTAAAATACTTTGTGCACCTTGAATTCAATATTGGATCAGGATCATGAAACCTGAAATGACTTATTATTGAATGATATGATATTGGGCTAGATCTGATTATGTACACATGTTTTATTCTTTAAATATCATGATCTTGGTTTGTCTAAAGTTTGGAAGTGCAACGAAGTTATGAAGTAAGTAGTTGTAGATCTGTATGCTAGTTCACTTTGGTGAAGGTGCGTATACACGCTGGTTCGACTCTTCCAAGTAGTGTATGCAAAATAAAAGCTTGATGTTCAAGGATGGTTGATCTATCAAATCAGTGTCATTGTTTTACTACTGTTTGTCAATGAAGTCTTCTTAGATCTGAATGTAAAATTGAATGAATAAGGAGTTTGATATTTGATAGATTGATTGTATAAGTGAGAAGAAGTGTTGTATGTTGCTGCATGTGTAAAGCTCTATATGTTGACAGTAGATGTTTAGTATATTGTTGGTTGGTATAGACTTGATTCAAAATTTTATGTTTGTAGTAGCTTTGGATGTATCTGCAGGTTTGATTAACGAAAGGAGCGTATACACGTAGTTTGGGTTCAACCAAGTAGCGTATATAGTCTGATACATGGTTTCTTAGGTTACAGCTGGCTCTGAATGATGATGCAAGTTTCTGGGTTTAGCACAGTGTTCTAGTGTCAGTGATTTGATTGTTTAGATTAACTGAATGTTGGTTGATGCAGTTTAAGTTTAAAAGTTGTTGATGGGTCAAGTATGGAAATTGGATTAAGCGTGGCCTTCAAATTGTGGTGTTGTGTTCTAGGAGTATCCAGATTGAAAATTCATGAAACATGATCCCTGGAGGAAGAAATAAGGTCGTAGCCTTCTGTAGGTCGGTGCCTACATACTAGTAAAAAAATTGGCTAGTATAAGAGCTAGGGGGTTGTAGCTCCCTTCCAATAGAAGCTGGAAAACAAGAGAAGGTTGTAGCCTTCTATAGGTGGTTGCCTATGTATTGGTATGAGTCTACACCAGTACATGACTGTAAATAGATTTTCTTGTTATTAAGAGAATACAGAGACAACAGCAGTAGATGGTTTTCACCCACATTGGGTTTCCACCTTAAATCTTGGTGTTCATGTGTGTTTCTTATGTGTGATTCTTTATTCTATTTTTACTACGTTGTCTAATATGTTACTGATGCATTGGTTTAAGATCAACACGTGATAAATTATCTAAATCACAAGTTCTCTAGATATACGTTGGTTTCTCTAATGACAGTTGCATGTACATGCTAGTTCACTTCATTGAAGTAGCGTATATAAATTTGTTTGGGAAATAAAAATTATTGATCTGATAATACTGATTCCCCCCCCCCCGTCTTAGTATTATTTCCAACAATTGGTATCAGAGTAGGCCCTTTAGAAGAAGCTTAATCGCTTGAAGGTAGATCTCTCAAGATGAACAATCACGAAGGCATGGGATCCATCAGACCACCAATCTTTAATGGGAGCAACTTAATATATTGGAAAATAAGAACCAAAGCCTATCTACAATTTCTTGGAACTAATGTTTGGGAAATTTTGGAAGGAGGATATCAATTTCCAGCAACAATTCCTATAGACGCTGCAGGTAAGAAGTTATACGAAACTAATGCCAAAGATGTCAATACATTACTGGGAAGTTTGTCAGAATCAAAATTTGTCAAGGACATGCAGCTCAAGATAGCTAAAGAAATATGGGACAAAATCATTTAGAGCTACGAAGGAGACTCTCAGGTAAAACGTGCCAAGCTTCAAACTCTCATAATTCAATATGAAACTCTTAAAATGCATAATGATGAGAGTGTAGCCAGTTAATTTTTATGTATAGATGAGATTGTTAATTGTATGAATTATCTAGGTGAAGAAATAAAGGAAGTTACTTCAGTTGAGAAAATTTTGAGATCTTTGTCTTCTAAATTTGAGTCAAAGGTGTCTGCCATAGAAGAAAAACAGGATATTCAGACTATCACTGTGAGTCAACTTCATGGAATCCTAACTGCCTTTGAAATGATAAAATGACGTCTGTCAAATATGAGAGAAGACACATTTAAATCATTAGCAAAGGAAAAAGAAAAGGAAGAGAACAAAGAATCAGGACACATTTCTAAAGAAGAAGATGAGGTAAATTTTGTCAAGAAGCTTCAACAAGGTTCTGGAAGGTTCAAAGGTAGGTTACCTTTCAAATTCTTTGCTTGTGGTAAATTCAGTCATTATGCTACCAAATGTCCTCATAAGATAAATATGAAAAAGGGAAAGAATATGCAAAAGGAAATAGGAAACGTGTTGTGAATAGAAGGAGTTACTATACGCATGAAGATAGTGATGGTTTATCTAATAGTGATGAAGATGAAACTGAACAAGATTATAGACTTCTCATGGCTTATGAAAATGATGATTTTTTGGATGCATTAGAAGAGGAAGACTTTCATGAAAAAATCATTAAACTTAAAAAAAAAATAGAAGAAAAGAATATGATCATAGATACTTTGACACATCAACTTGTTGAAAGAGAAAAACACAATGAAAATCTAGAATGTGAAATTATGGGCCTAAGAAAAGATCTTGAGAAGAAAAAAACTCTCAATCTTATATTTTCTAAAGGATCAGAAACTTTAAATGAAATTATCAAAGTTATGCATTCTCCTCTGATAAAGACAGGTCTTGGATATACTTAAGAACCATCTCAATCACAGAAATCGTCAACCTCCACCAGAAGCTATCTTGATGCAGCAAAGACTAGTGAACAATATGTCAATCGTCAAAAAAGGCCTAAATCTAATTATCAGGTAAATCATACTCAATTTACTCCAAGGATGAATATCAATAGAAGCTGCAACCAACAAGTAAACAATGTCAAAAGATTCGATGGTTGTAGAAACTTCTTTAGTGGGCAATGTTTTTCATGTCATAGCTTTGTGCACAAGGCTTCTCAATGTGTTTCTTACAAAACCATCATGACTATAGAAGCATGAAATCAAAGAAGTGTAACAGGAATCCAGAAAATTTCCTATAATAACTTTTCTCCTCTTGAAAATGAAATAGAATGCTCGATTTGTAACAACTTTGGTCATGAAGAATCTGAATGTAGGAGAAAATTTCGGCTAAGTTACACTTCAAAAGGAGCAAATGCCATCAAATCCAAAGATATGGAGAAGGAAGGAATCTCAATTAGAAAGATGTGGTATAGCCTTGTATGCAAAAGGAAAAGAAAATCAGTGGTACATCAACAGTGAATTCTCCAAACACATGACAGGTGATAAAGAGAAATTTTACTCATATAATGCTTTAGAAAAAGAAAAGAATGTCTCATTTGGAAACGACACTCCAGCTGTTATTAAAGGTAAAGGTTTTGTTTTCTTTAAAGAAAAGGTCAAATCTAGAAATGTTATGTATGTAGATGGTTTAAAGAATAACATTTTGAGTGTCAGTTAAATGTGTGATCAAGGAAATGAAGTGGTGTTTCAATCAAACGGATGTGTTGTTTGTGAGATTGATACAGGAAAGACCGTGATAAAAGGTACAAGAACTCCAAACAACTTATACATACTAAAAGGAGGAAAAGAACAATGTTATCTAAGCAAAACAAATGAAAACTAGCTGTGGCATAGAAGATTGGGACATCTAAGCTTTTCTCAAATAAGAAATGCATGCAATCTCAAGGCTGTTCGTGATCTTCCAAATATCAGCATCCCAAAAAATACCATATGTAAACCATGTCAAATCGGTAAGCAAACTAGAGTTCACTTCATTGAAAAGGAAGGGTCGGCAAGTAAGCCTCTTGAACTTATCCATACAGATTTATGTGGACCAACAAGGAAAAGTCACCTCGTGGAGAAGAAAAATTTATTTTGTTTATTAATAATTTTTCCAAAATGTGTTGGATAGGTCTTCTAAAGAATAAAGATGAAGCATTTGAAAAGTTTATAGCCTTCAAAGCTTTGGTTGAAAATGAATCAAATCAAAAAATCAAATGTTTCAAATCTGATTGAGGGGGAGAATTCATATCGGATGAATTCTTTGACTTTTGTGAGAATAAAAAGGAAATTCTCCACTGCAAGAACTCCTCGGAAAAATGTTGTAGTAGAAAGGATGAACAGAACAGTTCAACAAATGGCTTGAGCTATGCTGGATGAATCTGGAACTCCTGCAACCTTCGAGGGTGAAGCTACATTTTCTGTCGTGACTATTCTAAACAAAGCAAATGTTTAGGTAATAGCACTCAAACTCCACATGAAATTTGGTATGGTAAGCCTCATACTATAAAATAGTTTAAAGTTTTTGGAAGCAAATGTTTTATCAAAAGGACTCATGAAAAAATTGGTAAGTTTGAACCTAGAGAAGACAAAGGTATTCTTCTTGGTTATTCTTCCAGAAGTAAAGGATACAAATGTCATAATAAAAGACTTTGGAAAATTGTTGAAAGAATTGATGTTGTAGTTGATGAAGCATGCATAAATCCAAAACATATGAGATCAACAGAGGAATGTGACAATGAGAAAGATGGGCATTACTTTCCCGCATCAAATCAAAATGATATTGAAGAAGAAACCAATGAAGCACCAGAAGAAGATGTAGGAGATAGGGAAAATACTCCATCTAGGTATGTTTAGAAAAATCATCCAGAATCTCAAATTCTAGGAGAAAAAGGGTCTGGAGTATAGACAAGAAGAACTCTTACAGGAACCTCAAGCTATCTAGCATTACTATCCTCCACAGAACCTCAGAATGTAAATGAAGCCTGTAGAGATGAATGTTGGGTCAAGGCCATGGATGAAGAATTAGATCGAATTGAAAAGAATGATACTTGGGAGTTAGTTCCTAGACCTCATGATAAAAATATTATAGGAACAAAATGGGTATATAAGAATAAGCTGAATGAAAATGGAGAAGTTATTAGAAACAAGGAAAGACGTTTTTGCAAAGGGTATGCCCAACAAGAAGGTATAGATTTTGAAGAAACTTTTGCACCTGTTGCTAGACTTGAAGCCACAAGGGTGTTTCTTGCTCTTTCTAGTTTTCAAAAATTCAAAGTATATCAAATGGATGTAAAATCAGCCTTTCTTAATGGAGATTTAGAAGAAGAAGTTTATATTGAACAGCTAGAAGGATCATTCTTGGAAATGATGCAAAACTTGTATGCAAACTCAAAAAGGCTCTCTATGGTTTGAAATAGGCTCCAAGGGCTTGGTATTACCACCTTGACAAATATCTACAACAACAATACTTTACAAAATTTTTTGCAGATAGCAATTTATACACAAAGATTGAAAATGATAAATTTCTAATTATTGTTGCTTATGTTGATGATATCATTTTTGGTAGCAATGAAGAATCCATGAGTTAGAATTTTGCTTTCGTAATGCAACAAGAATTTGAAATGTCCTTACTTGGTGAACTTACTTATTTTCTTGGTATACATGTTCATCAAACAAAAGATGGTATCTTTATCTCACAAAACAAATATCTCAAGCAGATCTTGAAAAAGTATGGAATGGAAGATTCTAAACCAGTATGTACTCCAATGATAACAGGATGCAATCTCAGCTCTAATGATGAATCGCCAGCTATAAACAAACCAACTTACAGATCTATGATTGGAAGTCTGCTTTATCAAACAAGTACCAAACCTGGCATCATGCATCCAGTAGGAATTGTTGGAAGGTTCCAAGAAAATCCAAAGGAATCACATCTCCAGGAAGTTAAAAGAATTTCCAAATATCTTCAAGGAACTCGGGACTTTGGACTATGGTATCCTAAAGATACAAACCTTACTCTTCATGCATTTACAGATGCAAATTGGGTAGGAAGTGTTGATGATCGAAAGAGCACTAGTGGTGGTGCATTCTATATGGGTTCCCAATTAATATATTGGTTTCAGCAAGAAACAAATTTCGATTGCTTTATCTACAGCTGAAGCAGAATATGTGGTTGTTGCATCTTGCTGCACACAACTACTTTGGATGATGTAAACTTTGCAATACATTCAAATCACATATACTCCACCCATCTACATTCTATATGATAGTACAAGTTCCATCATTATTTCAGAAAATCCAGTCATGCACTCCAAGACCAAGCACACACCCATCAAGTACCATTTTTTATGAGAACAAGTGCTTGAACAAAAGGTCAAAATGGAGTATGTTCCCTCCAAAGAACAGGTTGCTAATATATTCACTAAACCACTGCCTAGAGAAACATTTGAATATCTCAGACAAAAGCTGGGAGTAGTTGTTCCATCATCCTACTGTTAAATCTAGTTTTTCAGAGGAGGGATATTATACGCAGGTTTCATGAAGTATATTCGCGTATACACACGGGTTTCTATGGCTGAAGAACCATATATGTTTTTCTGACAAGAAAAATAGTGGTTCAGACTCTGATATGGATTCTTTGTCTAATGTTTATGATTACAATCTAACAATATGTTTTTTTCATTACTTTTTTGCCTTAATAAATGACTTGTTGACAATGTACAGGTAGCATAGATTTAGGGGGAGCATTAGCCTTCACTGGCATTCTGCATTGTTGCCATTATGGTTGTTGAGTCCAGTTATGGCTTCAGATATTTATACCATTTGTTGCTTAAGACATGTAAAAGTCTAGGGTGTGATATGACTTCTCATACATTTGAATGAGTCCTATTGGACAAGTGATGTAATTTGTATCCCCACTTTGCATGGGGTGGATGATGTAATTTTTTTATTTTTTTTTTTTTTTTTTTTTTTTTTTTTTTTTTTTTTTTCATTTATAAATAATTGGTATATCCCCACTTGGTTGGGTGGATGAGTCAAATTTGGTATATCCCCATTTGATTGGGAGATTGATGTATGTATGAGTCATTGGTGATAGGAAGGTCAAACTCACATAGTTGAGTTATAGAGTCATATTATTATTTTGAATCATATCTCTGTAGACTCAGCATGTACTCAGGAGGAGCATGAACATCATAATGTATATCAGAGGATAAAAGTTACTTGTCTACCCTTTGACCTTGATGTCAAAGGGGGAGAGTATTTTGGTGTTATTATTTTGGTGTTGCATGTTATCTCTAACAGTTTCTACAGCTTGCAGTAATCAACACCATCATGGTTGCCATCAAGTCCAAAGGGGGAGATTGTTGGCATTACGATAAAAGTGTTATCCTTGATGGAAACTCTCTTTCAGGTCAATTCAATTTTTTTAAAAGGCAACTCACGGTACAACAGGTATATTCAAAGGTAACATGGCAATGGTATAGAAGAACAAGAATATGGAACTAAGGTCTACTTATCATAATAAAGAATGTAAAGGAAAAGTCTGATGAAAATAAATTTAAGAAGTATACATAGGTCCTCTTAGTCAAAACAATGTATACACGCTGGTCCATAGAACAAAAAGAGCGTATATGTATACATGCACTCCCATAGGAATAAAAGCACATACATGTTGGAAAACCAAGATTTTGGTCTGAGGTATTTGATCCGTGGTATTGACCCTAGGTATTTGGTCCACGGTATTTGATCTGTGGTATTGACCATAGGTATTTGGTCCAAGGTATTGGTCCTAAGTGGTTTTGGTCCAAGGTATTGACAAAGGATCTAAGTATATAAGGAGGAGAAGATCAAGGGATAAGTACTGAAGTAATGAAGATCTTATGAAGTGTTATGTGCAAGTGTATGGGTTTCTAAGGAATACTTTTATCTGAAGTATATTTTATGTTGCAGGGGACATGTTTGTGATTTGATCTAAAATACATTGTGCACCTTGAATTCAATATTGGATCAGGATCATGAGACCTGAAATGACTTATTATTGAATGATTTGATATTGGGTTAGATTATATTGTGTACACATGTTTTATTCTTTAAATATCATCATTAGGGTTTGTCTAAAGTCTGGAAGTGCAGTGAAGTTATGAAGTAAGTATTTGCAAATTTGTATGCTGGTTCACTTTGGTGAAGGTGCGTATACACGCTGGTTCGGCTCTTCTAAGTAGTGTATGCAAAAGAAAAGCTTGATGTTCAAGGATGATTGATCTATCATATCAGTGTTGATCTTTTACTACTGTCTGCCAATGAAGTCTTCTTAGATCTGAATGTAAAACTAAATGAATAAGGAGTTTGATATTTGATAGATTGATTGTATAACTGAGAAGAGGTGATCTCTGTTGTTGCCTGTGTAAAGCTTTGTAAGTTGACAGTAGATGTTCAGTATATTGTTGGTTGGTACATACTTGATTCAAAAGTTTATGTTTGTAGTAGCTTTGGAAGTCTACACAGGTTTGATTAATGAAAGTAGCATATACACGCAGTTTGGGTTCAGCCAAGTAGCGTATACAATCTGATGCATGGTTTCTGAGGTTACAGTTGGTTCTGAATGATGATGCATGTTTCTGGGTTTAGCACAGTGTTCTGGTGTCAGTAATATGATTGTTCAGATTAACTGGATGTTGGTTGATCCAGTTTAAGTCTAAAATTTGTTGATGGGTCAAGTATGAAAATTGGATGAAATGTCTCCTTCAGATTGTGGTGTTGTGTTCTAGGAGTATCCAGTCTGAAAATTCATGAAATACGGTCCCTGGAGGAAGAAATAAGGTCGTAGCCTTCTGTAGGTTGGTGCCTACATACTAGTAAACAGATTGGCTAGTACAAGAGTTAGGGGGTTGCAACTCCCTTCCAGTAGAATCTGGAAAACGAGAGAAGGTTGTAGCCTTTTGCAGGTGAGTGCATGTGTACTGGTATGAGTATGCACCAGTACATGATTGTAAATAGATTTTCTTATTATTAAAAGAAGATAGAGATGACATCAACAGGTGGTTTTCACCCACATTGGGTTTCCACCTTAAATCTTGGTGTTCATGTGTCTTGCTTATGTGTGATGTTTTATTCAGTTTTTACTGCACTGTCTAATATGTTACTGATTCACTGGTTTAAGATCAACACATGATAAATAATCTAAATCACAAGTTCTATGGATATATGTTGGTTTCTTTAATCACAGTTGTGTGTACACATTAGTTCACTTCACTGAAGTAGTGTATATAAATCTATTTGGGAAATAAAATTATTGATCTGATAATATTGATTCACCCCCTCTCAGTATTATCAATAGCTTGTAGCATGGAACCAAAGAGAGCTGCCTCAATAAGGAACAATAGAAGCAGTATTGGGGAAGCAGTTGAGTAAGTGCCAGTTAACTTACCAATATACGTAGGCACTCAGTTGTCCATAGAAAAGGAGTCAACATTAACATGGAAGCAAGTCTAACAGTAATAGGAAAAGGCAGCAACCTAGTACAGGATCACGGAAAGAGGAATTTGTTGACATAATACAGGGAGAACAAAGCTACAGATTAAAAGTGCATTCAATGTTTATGCAGGCAGTTGTGGTAGCAGGGGAAAAAGGAAGCAAAGGAGACCGACAGCAGAGCGAAGGAAGAGAAAGAGTAGAGCTTGCAAGTAGTAGAACTGAAGTTGCAGGATATGGAGAAGAAGCTAAAGGAGGATCAAGAGTCGAGAAGAAGAAAAAGAGAAGAAATCATAAGCATGAGGATAATAAAGACAAGGCACAATGACAAAGAAACAACACCATACAGGTTGAGGAGTCAGAACAACTAGTAGCTGAGGTAGATAGTGAACAAATGCAGGATCAGGAAATGGCTCAGCAGATTGAGCATTTGATTGAGCAGATGGACATGGATTTAGAGTAGGAGCCACGAAATGAAGACAATGACCTCATTCCGAGAGCACCCGAGGCCACCTATCAGTCTCTGCCACCTCCATTGTGAGAACAAGTCCCAAACAAATAAGGATATGTTGTCCTCCTTGATGATGATTCGGTCATGGATGTGTACAATCTGTCATTTGACAAGTTGTAGAAGAGGATTGTACAAGCGCAAAGGAAGCACTTTCTAGATGATCACACATCACCTCCATTCATGAAGGAGAGGGTGAGAGTTCCAGACACCAGGAAGAATTCAACGTCCTTGCAGAAGCCACCTTGGCCTATACTGAAGCAACAAGTTCAAGTACTTGTTGGCCGAGAATGAACAACTAAAAAAGAACTTATAGGAAGCCAAGAAAGAGGCAGAACAATCTCAAGATAAGAGCGCAATTTCCGCAATGGTAGAGATGAGGAAAGTGATACTCATTGTAGTATCAACACTTGAGACCACCATGCATAAACTCTATTATGAATTTGTCATTGTGCACAAAGTAGTTATTAGTGTGCATGGCTTGCATCTGCGAAGCAAGGATTTTATTCAAACTCTTAGGAACATACATGTTTCCATCACCCATGTGCAGGAGTGGACACTGCGATACAAAGGGGCCCCACTTCACTTGCCAAATATGATGAAGCCACAGGAAAAAATAGAGAAAGAAAAGTTTCATATGTTGATCGAGAACTATGAGTATTTCACTCATTCATCACTAGAATACAGGCTTCATGTGCATGGTTGTACAAGAGCTTCGATGTCACGGTGAGAATGCACAAGATCCCATCAATTGGTTCACTCAACGAAACTAGAAATCGATGAGTACATGGAGCAGCTAAGGCAAGAGGCCTCCTAGGATGACTTAGAGCTGAGTGCACATAACATATAGAAGTACATTGGTGGTCTTGTCATGGTCAAAACCATGCATATGCTTCAATATGAGTGGGATACAGGTTCCAAGACCATATACCAGAAGTTAGGAGGCAAGAGTCTGCTATCAGAAAGACACTGTCAAGCAATTTGGGGACATCATCACGCAGTACCATGCTTGGCATCAGTATGTGACCAAGAAGTATCAAGTGTAAATTGTCAAGTTCATCTTTCCCAAAACTTTGGAGTCATAGTGTTTTGTCTTTTTAAGCTACCTCTAGCCTATTTTGTCTTACATGGGTACATGTGGAAAATGTGCACTATTTGTAAATAAGTTATAAGTGAAATTCCAAGTGTCATTAGTGGAATGTGAACAGTCACTATGTAATGTAATTAATTATTTGTAAAGAAGTTGAAGATTCATGAGGGTAGTCAAAGATTCAAAGGGGAATGTCAAGGGTCACCCCACCCTTTGTTATAAATAGAACCTCATAACTCATAGAATAGGCTTTTGGGAGCCAAGATTTTGGCTAGGCTTAGGTTTAGAGAAGGCTTGGGAGTATTGTGACGAGCCTTGGCTTCTCCATAGCATAAAGAGAGTATACTTATTTGGAGGAGCAGGTGCTATTGATTGTAATGTTCCATTATTGGGGCTAGTGATCGTCAATGGTGTATGTATGGATGGAATTTTCACTTATAATCATACAACTGAGCCAACACATTTTCATGCATATGTTGTTATTGTAGTTGGACTATTCTGGTTGCTTTACCAATGTATGTTGTTTAACTCACACATTTTCTTATGAACAATTTTGTTTGCAATTATATTAATCTGGTTGAAGGCATGTTCTTGGATTAACCCATCACTTTGGTTTGTGGACTATTCAGTTTTCCATCTTGTGATGTCATTCCACTCATGTGTTCCTTTCAGGATGTGTAATATTACAGGCTTCTAAGGAGCACACTTCATTTTCCCCTCCGTGTGTTATAACCCCCATGTATCTCACTTGACTCACTGCAAGGTCACACTTGCTTCCAACCAAATTCATCATACTTATCCCTGCATGCTACTGTGGTCAAGGCACCAAAATACCACCCACTGCTGAGACTCCTACTTGAAACGGTCTGATGTCTAATTCAAACTTATTACCGGGGAGATCCCCTTGAATATTGGTGGGTCCAACACCGTCAAGAGGTGGAGATATGTAAATTCCTCAAGGTATTAATGAAGAAACTCTAAGTCATCCAATCTTTTTTTGGGCCTAGGAATCCCTTGACCGATTTTGGTGAGACTACAATAAAACCTGAGGGTGGAGGTGATGTAATATCTGGGAAGCCTTATTTGTTTTTGTCTTGAGTCCCACGTTCATGTTTGGAATATGGAATAGGGGCGATTTCCTGAAATAAATATTTATTTCAACCAAATCTATGTTCTAGTGGTACATGGAATTCCCTGACTTGGTTATATTTTGCATATATTAATAAGAGTTATTTTCCTCTTGTATTTCATGAGTATTTGTACTTGTTATTATGTGTCTTTAATCGTTGTTCTATGATGATTATTATTTTGGTTATATGTTGGTTATAAGTATGGTTTCAAAACAAGTTCTAGTTATGGCTCTTGATGTATTTGACTTGTCCATGAATGGTTATTGAATGCATGAGATAATAGATCATTTATTTCAGCTATTATGAGAGGGCATTAGACATTCTTGACGGTTCTTAGATAAGTATAAAACCCTTGTTTTCATATATGAATTCATGACCTATATATTACATGTTCTTAATATGTTTAACAAAATGATTGTCATGGTTATGCCTGGTTAGGTCAAGATGTTAATATATCATTCTAGAAAGTCTTGTTAAGTTTTGGCCAATTGTCTAGAGACAAGCCCTGAAAAGTTGGCACTGATTCCAAGGTTGCAAGCATCGAAATAAGAAATTTGGACTGCAGTCACATGGATGTAGTGTTATGCATGTGGCTAGAGTCCTACAGTCGCATGGATGCAATGTTATGCCTATGGCTGGGAGTCTAGGTTAGTGAAATAACTATTTATCTTAGGATTTGGGCACTGGAAGTGGTTGTTTGGCCACTGAGGGTCTTGTAAGTCTTGTAGGATGATAGTTTGTGGTTCATAGGTTCAATTATTGACCCCACTTCCATAAGTGAAGCTTGGAGGTTGAGTCATGTCATAGTAACTCTTATTCTCATGTTTACCTTGGCCACCCAGTGAAATTGGGTAAATGTGGGAGGGGGGTGTTAATTTTTCATAGGACTATATTTTCTTTGCTTTGATAATTGCATTTCTTCATTAACACATTAAGTTCACCACATAACATCATAACATTATTTATATTTTCATCATTATCCAAAAACATATGTAACTATGTAGAAATAATGATATCATCATCATTAATGCAATGGAACATATAGGAACAATAGAAGAAAATCATTCACACATAGAGACACCAGGATTGGTCATAGACTAGGGAAAAACCCACCATTGGGAAAACATTTCAAAATATTCTTCTTAGTAAATCGTGATCAAATGATTTAGGAAAGAGAGTGCAATGATCCATATATTCATCTATGCAACTAACCAACAAAAACAACTACAATATCCATAAATGAACCCAACAAAGATTCAACTCAAGATTTTTATTTTGAAGTCTATAATGAACTATCACTGTCTACAGTCAAAAAACGAGCCCTACAGTCATTAAGAGAAATATTTGTACAAATTAGGTTCCATCATTTAGGCTCTGGTCACATAGAGAAGGAGTCATGCAAGCGACTATAGCAACCTAGTCACACCCTTAAGCCTGGCATGTGAGCAACTAGGATCAGATCTATACTACGGAAACCATAAACCCTTAGTCGCATGGATGGAGAGTTTTCCATAAGATTGGAAGGCTCCAGTTGCATGGATGAGCTTCTCTACGAGAAACTGGGGTCGAATCGATCTTTTTTTGTGCCTGTGACTGAGGCCCAAAACCCTAAATTAGAGATGCGAGCTTCAGACCCTGCAATTTCACCTCAGAGCGAACATGTTCCTCTGCAAACGAGCCTCAGACTTGTACGAGCCAAAAATGAAGACAGAAGAGTGTCTCATAATTGTGTCCAAATGAGGTAGGGGGAACTCATATTTATATCCTTTTAAGGTGGTCCACTTTGCTTTAGGGTTGACCTTATCAAATATGCACATGTGGGATTTTCTTCGGAACTACACTTTCCCTTATCTGATTTGAGTGATCTTTAGGTCAATTTTGGTCCTCTAGAAAAGATAAATTCAATGAAATCATTATCTCCATCGAGCGAGTTGTCCAAAGTGGAATTTTACCGTATTTGCATATTGTTAACACTCCTGCTCAACTAAGGAGAATTTTACCTGCCAATATCTGACCATCGATCAACATGTCATCCTTTCATCATATCCTATCCAATCTCAAGTATCTCATCATATCATATCATCACTGATCATATCAATTCATCTCTTTCTCATTCTTTCTTATCTCTTGTTTGTCCTTGCTCATATGTTGAATATTCTTGAATCTAAAAGAAGAATAATTTTGACATTGGAGGGGAGCTCAATCTACCACCCTTTGTCCATTGGGCTAATACCTGGAATATATGCCAGTAGACTACTACCTGGGGATCACATTGGAGACCATATCATCAGGGAGCATATCTCAACCTAGAACCACATTGGGAAGCACATCTCAACCTAGAATCTCATGGGGGAGCTACTACTACGACCCCATATCGAGCAATAGGATATCAAACACATAGGGGAGAACATCTTAACCATGGAATAACATCAGGGAGCTCATTCTCGACCCAGAACTACATAGGGGAGAAAATATCAACCCAATTCTATTGCCTATTGATCTTCCCATCAGTGACTCTAAGCAATCATGTGGTACAACACCTACATCATAATTGACTTGGGTTATACACCCCAAGTACACTTTCAACCCAGTCGCCAAACAGGGACTGTTATTCTCAACAAGACCAACTTGTGGGTATGATTCCAACTAGGGTATACTCTTCAAAGCACAAGATAGGGGAGCAGCATCTCTAACCCTATGAAGATAGGGGAGCAGCATATACAACTATGTGGGTAGAATATAGGAGTGATACCCTAATTTCAAGATTTCCCTCAACCTCAGGATACCTCTATCTCAATTCCACACCCTGGGATCTTAGACAGGGAAGAAGAGATGGCTCAGTGTCCTCGATCAGCGCTGCTCTCATCATACTCATATATGGTATCAACTTGATCATCATGTATAAATAGTAGTAATTTCGTGTTCATGCAGGACATCAAATCAAATATCATATTAGAACAAAAATAATCATATAAATCGCAAAAGGATACCATATTCATCCTCCCTCTCAAGAAGGTGCTAACCATCAGCTTAAGCTTGTCTCGTACAATAGCATTGTCTTAATATATGAAAGTAACTCAATCTCAGTTGTATATATGGGATTCTCTACCAATAATATTCCACTCTTTTTCATCACAATGTATTAATGTCATATTCTAACATCTCTCCATAAATATTTCTTCATCATGCCTCATATCTAGACATGCTAGCACCATCGTGCTCAATCTCGGTCATGTGTAAAGCTATGGACCTCTCATCCAAAAATATCATGGCATATCTCATACTAAGGAAACATAAAAATGTACTTATCTCATCAATAGCAATCTTAAGCATCATCAATATATCCAAGTAGACACATATCATAGGAGGAATGACTCAAACCAAAAATTTATCATCCCATGTAAATATCTTGAAGGAGGCTCAATCAAAACTCTATGTGAGTGATGAGGCTCAATCATGAACTCATTCAAGTTCTATGTACATCATATATACATATATACACACACACAAATGGGTGTTCAAAATGGAACATCAATGCTTCAATCAAATATTGGTTTTAAAGATGAGTTCAATCATTTTTCTTCACATCATCTTGAAATTCAATCGGAGAGTCCAAGGATTTGTATTTCCACTTTCCAATACTTCTTCAATAGCTTTGCAATGTAGATTATCTTTTCCCAACTTCAGAAATCAATTCATCATGCCATGATTCATTATTTCAAGCTTCAAAATCCATATCCCTCTTACATAGATCATCAAAACCTCATTTCCTGTCAAGAGTAGTCCATCAGCATAAAACCAAAACCAAAACCAAAACCAATGTCATACCTTGGAACACTTCTCAAGTAGAGGTTTGGATGAACACCTCTTCTTGGCTTCACCATATAATTGTCAATGCAGACATATCTAGATCGGGGAGCTTACTTTACACAAAGCTTTTTGCAAACGTAACACTTTACCAAAGCAGTATGCTTAGTCTTACACAAATTATTGTTGTCATATCAAAACTACTATCAAACTCATCAATAACATTTATATCAAATTATTTAGACTAGGTGATTGGTAGAGCTCTCATCAAGTCATGACTTCATCTAAGCCAACAAGTTGTCATTTCCTAAGCAATATCAAACCAAACTTCATCCTAATGTCAAGTTATGACTTTATCTATGTTAACAAGTAGTCATTTCCCAAATAGTATGATCATAAAATAAGTCACTAGATGAAAATGCATACACCAAGAACAAGTTATGCATGTTCCATCCATTCATTGTTAGATTACTTCGCATTAAATTACAACTATCAATCAACCAATGTGCTAAGAATGAGGAGGCCAATACAAAACCATTATCGAATACCAATATTAGTCAGTGAAGGTCATTATGCCCATATAGCATTATTATCAATCCAAATCATCAATCATCAAGTAAAATCATTAGTCATTAGTTCAAATCCCAAATTCGATGTCATAGTGAGATCTATAGTCCAAAACATATCTCAACATCAATTCAAAGTTCTAATTCATTATCAAGCATACTACTCATCTATATCAATCATCAAAATTATGTCAAACTCTTACAGCACAAACTTCACTAGTTAAATCATAATGACATATGCATATATCGGTCACCTACAAACACAAGTTCAGTCTACATATTCATATTATAGTAAACATTTAAAACTCCTTTCTCACAGATCTTTCTGTTGTTTGCTCCACATTTGTAGGACTGGCATCCTTCAAGTGAACATCTAATTTCATCCACAAAACCTCATTTTTGTTGCACCCATAGGCCTTCCTCTGTGTGGTCAAGAGACTATAGTCACACCCTTCAAGATGTCATGTGAGCGACTGAGACCTCCCGGTTGCTCTCTGAAGCACCGAAAGTGAGCAACTATGGTCAGATCTACCCAAAACTATCTCAGTGCCTTGGTCGCCCCTCTAAGTTTACCTACCTACACCTATGAAGCTATAATCAATCCTGTAGCCTTTCTTCCATGCAACTGAGACTTAGAGTAAGAGAAAACTCTCTCACCTCATGTCAGAACTTTGCTACAAATCAACAATGTCAGATATTTGTCTATTCTTGCCCATAAATCATACTTCAACAGTAAAGAGTATATAATGAAAATGACAATAGGAGAAGGGTTCTTATGGAGAGGTTCTCCCTCTTAATGGGAATCCTCTTTAGTCATGTTCATTAATTCCATCAACATATCTATAATGATAGCATGCATCTACAGTTCTGTTAGATCATAAAGTCAAACCATATCACATATTCATCATGACTATATATGTTAGCATTATCTATTTCACCATGACATCATGAAATTAATATTTCATCAAGGGTTAGTGTCAAATAGATAATAGGATCATGATCACAACATTACTTCTTTGTCACAAAATTCAATCCATCAAGTCAAGGCATTCAATTTTATCATTACCCATAATTACTAAACACATCAAAACATAATCATGGTCAACAAAAGATCATGAGTATCAATCTCATTGTTATACTTCTATCATCATGGTTTCCATGCTTTTCACAAACAAGTAGTGTTAAATTAATATCTACTAGAATCAATGTTCTAACCTTCATTATGGGATCAAGATATCCAATATGATATATGTTAGCCAAACATCAAGTATGCCACTATATCAAAGATCAACATTAAGTAACCTCATAGAATCAAGAAATTCATTATGTCTAGAAGGTAAGATACTTGTTCAATATCAAGTGCACCATTTCATCATAAGAACCATTAATCCAAATTTCTTTCATATGCATGCATGAACCATCTGAGAAGGAGACATTCTCAACATACCTTAGGGCTTACCTTGTCATCCAATTTTTACAGCTGAAACATAACATTGAAACAATAGACCATGCATATCTTGTAGTGTTAAAATACATGTGCATATTTTCATATGACATAGGCGGCTTGTAGCAATTTGTCATATTTTCATCAAGTGCCTCTTTACCTTTCCCAACTCTATTTTCTTTAATGCATCTCAAATGATCCTTAAGGAGGATCCTATTTTTAAATCTCATTCAAATTTACATGCAGGAAGTATAAGTAATGATCAAAACAATAATTAGATAAAAAGTAAAGACATAAGGAAGCATCATAGATCAAAAGTACTTATCTTCAATGAGAGGTGATCCTCTCCCTCTTGAAACAACCTTCAAGAGCCATCATTGTTTATTGACAATGTTGCCTTCACTATTTCCATCAATTTTATCAACAACCAGACCTACAGAGACTATCCCATCTAGGGCTTCATCAAATTTGTGACAAGTGCTTGAGAATCTTCACATTGACCATGCTAGGTTTCATATCTCAAATCTTTACCATAAACCAAAGTTTCTCTCAAAACCTAACTTCATAATATCCATCAAACCCTAATACACAAATTACCTAAGGTTTTATTCAAACCCTAGAATTTTTTTAGGCCTCCTCCATCCTCTCTTTCTTCCATCAAAGGTGTCTCCATGGGGGTAATATCCATGAATTTTCTTCATCCCATCTCTGAAACCATGTTAATTTTTTATAGGGCTATATTGTTCTTTGCTTTCATAATTGCATTTCTTCATTAACACATTAAGTTCACCCCATAACATCATAACATTATTTAGATTTTAATCATTAGTCAACATATGAAACTATGTAGAAATAACAATATCATAATCATCAATACAATGAAACATATAGGAACAATAGAAGAAAAGAATTCACACATAGAGACACCAGGATTGGTTGGAGACGATGGAAAAACCCACTATGGGAAAATCGTTTCAGATTTTTCTTCTTATTAGATCGTCATCAAATGATTCATAAAAAGAGAGTACAATTATCCATATCTTCATCTATGCAACTAACCAACAAAAACAACTACAATATCCATAAATCAACCCAACAAAGCTTATACTCAAAAATCTAATTCTGAAGTCTATAATGAACTATCGTTGTCTGTAGTTGATAGTCAAACCCTGCGATCATTGAGTGAAATCTTCATAAAAATGAGGTTCCATCATTTAGGCCCTGGTCGCATGGAGGAGGAGTCATATGAGTGACTATAACAGCCTAGTCATGCTCCCTTAAGCCTAGCATGTGAGCAATTGGGGTCATATCTAGACTGCAGAAACCCTAAACCCTTAGTCGCAAGGATGGAGAGTTGTCTGTGTGACTGGAAGCCTCCATTCGCATGAATGAGCTTCTTTGCAAGTGATTGGGGTCGACTTCATCTTATGTTATGCCTACGATTGAGGCCCAAATCCCTAAATCATAGATGTGAGCTTCGGACCCTACAATTTGACCTCAAAGTAAACATGTTCCTCCGCAGATGAGCTTGAGACCTATGCAAGCCAAAAACCAAGATAGAAGAGTGTCTCATAATTGTGTCCAAATGAGATAGAGGTAACTTGTATTTATATCCTTTCAAGGTGGTCCACTTTGCTTTAGGGTCGACCTTACCAAATATGCACAGTGGGCTTTTCTTCAAAAATACACTTTCCCTTATCTAATTTGAGTGATCTTTAGGTCGATTTTGGTCCTCTTGAAAATATAAATTAAATGCAATTATTATCTCCATCAAGTGAGTTGTCCAAAGTGGAATTTGACTGTAGTTGCATATTTTGAATAGGGGTCTATAGATTGGTATCAAAGTAGGTTTCATTCTCTTTGGGTAATATATGATACCACATATTGGTATCAGAGCATGGTTCAAATACTTATATTGAATGGGTAGAATGTGTTTGTCATGAATGCATATCAGTGTCTATATGGTTGTTATACCTACATTGTTATGGCTATTTTTATGAATGCATTATAGTGGTTATGATTAGCATGTATCTAGTCGGTGTTATAGTTTGTGACATCATGCACAGTAATTGGATGATGATTGAGATGATTGTTAGAAAATTATATATTACAGAGCAATGGAACACATAAAAAATATATTGCAAAAATATAAACACAGAAAATGCATTAAAAAGGAGACGCAGATAATAGTGGTTCACCAATTTGGGCTATGTCCACGGATTAACAGTCATTCCTTCCTTTTATATTATCCAACAAAGTGAAGAGAAACAACCTAATCAGATCTGTTGTAATTTCCTCTCCTCTCTCACACAATCTTCTCTCTCTTTCTCGCTCAGAATATGGATCTACATAAACATAATACAATTCCCTCAATATAGCGAGGGGTTGCCTTCTAGGGAAAAAACCCTAAATTAAACCTAACTTCTACCGTGAAATATCCGCCTAAGGAATGGCCTAGACTAAATATGAAATTAAAACATTTTACAAGGAAATTTTACATCTATGGGGGGGCTCCTAAAGATCGCAGCCACCCCCCTTGCAGCGTATATTATACAGGTGATGTTGCCACCACATTACGAACTGGGGTCAAACATGGTTATACCTCTAAATAAAAAGATAATCAGGCTCCACACCCAACAATATCCCACTTTGAGACTAATTATAGAAACTCCATCGCTGCTTCATTTGTTGGACAATGACTCCACTTTGGACCTAGTTGTTTCTCATCTTCTTCATCATACTTGAATACCAATTGAAACTGAGCAGAATCTCAGTTTCTCCCTGGTTACAACTTTTTTTAACATATCTATAGGATTCTGGCTAGTGTGTATCTTTTTCAGCTTCAACTGTCCATCTTCCAATGTTGACCATATGAAATGGTACTTGAGTTGCATATGTTTAGTCTTGGAATGAAATGTAGATTTCTTTGAAAGATGTATGTCATTCTGGTTGTCACTGTATAACCTACCCAACTCCTGCTTCTTACCCAATTCATCCAGAAACATTTGTAACCAAACCATTTATTTACTAGCCTCTGTAGTAGCAACATACTCTGCTTCCATTGTTGAGAGTGCAACAACACTTTCCAGTTTTGAGACCCAATTGACAGATGTTCCACCTACAGTAAACACATTCCCTGTGGTGTTCCTCCTGTTATCTCTATCACCCGCCATATTTGCATCAACATATACCTATAGAGCAATGTTTGAACCACCAAAGCATAATGCTTGATTTGTGGTACCTCTCAAATACCTTAGAATCCACTTCATTGTCACCCAATGTTCTTTTCCTGGATTTTTCATGTACCTTCTTACAACTCCCACTGCATGTGCAATATCAGACCTTGTGCAGAACATTGCATACATTAAGCTTCCAACTGCTGATGCATATGGAACTTTAGACATATAATCCATTTCTTACTGAGTCTTGGGAAACATTTCCTTACTTAGTTTGAAATGGCTAGCCAAAGGTATACTAATTGGTTTTGCATTCTCCATATTAAACCTTTTCAACACCTTTTGTATGTACTCACTCTAAGATAATGTTAATTTGCGATTCTTCTTGTCTCTAGTTATTCTCATACCAAGGATTTGTTTTGCAACACCCAAATCCTTCATTGCAAATGAGTTTGTCAATTTTCTTTTGAGCACATTTATTTCCTGCATGTTAGAACCTCCAACAAGAATGTCATCTACATACAATAACAATATAATATAACTTCCATCATTTTTCCTTTCAACATAATAACAATGATCATAGTGACATCTAGTATAACCTTGTTCAAACATAAACCTACCAAATTTTAGATACCACTATCTTGGAGCCTGTTTTAAGCCATACAAGCTCTTCTTCAACCTGCACACTAGTTTCTCCTTCCCTTTTACCTCATATTCTTATGATTGTTGCATATATATCTCTTCCTCTAAATCCATTTGGAGAAAGGTTGTCTTCACATCTAACTCCTCAAGATGCGAATCTTTATTTGCTACTAGAATTAAAATAGTTCTGATTGAATTCATTTTAACAACAGGAGAAAATATTGCATCAAAGTCTATACCCTTTTTCTGTGCCAACCCCTTCGCCACAAGTCTAGCTTTATGACTTTTTCTACCTCCATCTTCTTCCTTCAACCTGTAAACCCATTTATTTTGCAATGTTGTTTTACCTGTAGGAAACCTGACTAAGTCCCAACTCTAGTTATGTGCTAGGGAGTCCATCTCTTCTTTCATTGCTTGCTCCCACTTCTACTTAGTTTGTACCTACATTGTTTCTTCATAACATTCTGGTTCACTAGAATCAGACAATAATACATAATATAATGGAGAGTATCATTCAAGGGATCTACTTATACTGGTGGATCTTCTAACACCATTTTCAAGTGTTTGGGGTGTTTGTTGTTTTTGTGGTTGTTGTTGTTGTTCTAGTTGTTAATCATTATGATTTTTAGGCACCATCACTTTTTTTGTGATCTCATCAAGCACTGTGTATTCTCTATTTTCTTTTTCCTATTTCTTTTCCTGCAACTGATCTTTATACAAAACCTTTTCATTGAATATAACATCTCTACTTCTAATGATTTTGTGTTTTTCATAATCATAAAAGTGATAACCAAAATCATTAACACCATATCCAATCAAGGTACATTTCTTTGATTTTGCCTCAAGCTTTGTTATATTTTCTTCATTAATGTGGACAAAGGCTTCACAACCAAAAGTCTTTAAAAAAGAGTAGTTTACCAATTTACCTATCCATGCCTCCTCTAGAATACCACCATCCAAGGAACTTGAAGGCCCTCTATTTATTAGATAAATAGCAGCATTTACAACATATTCCCAAAATTCTAAAGGCAATCCTGCATGCAATCTCATGCACCTTGCACGCTCCATGATTTTCCTGTTCATCCTTTCTGACACACCATTTTCTTGTGGTGTTCCTAGAACTATCTTCTCTCTGTGAATTCCATTCTCTAGACAATACATATCAAGCTCTTTGTTGTAATATTCACCTCCATTGTTTGATCTGAGACACTTCAACCTTTTTCCTTTCTCATTTTCAACCAAATCTTTCCATTTCTTGAAAGTATAAAATACATCATATTTATTTTGAATACAGTAAATCTGGGTTTTTCTTGTTTCATCATCAATAAAAGTAACATAATAACTAGAGCCACCGAGAGATTATATCTAAGAAGGTCCCCATACATATGTATGCACAAGCTCTAATTTTTCGCTCTTCTTTTCTTTCCCAACTCTAAGGAATCTGACTCTCTTTTGTTTTCCATAAACACAATTCTCAATGAATTTTAAATCAACATGCTTCAAACCTGGAAACAAATTTCTAGAATGAAGAATTTGCATCCCCTTCTCACTCATGTGCCCGAGCCTATGATGCCACATTGATGTATCTTCTCCTGTAGAGGTTAAATCATTAACAAAATTAGAAATACCATTGCATAAATACAATGTAACAACATTTTCTCCTTTTGCTATTACCAAGGCTCCTTTAGTGACCTTCCAGGTTTTATCTGTAAAAGTAGTTACACAACCTTCACCTCCCAACTTCCCTGTTGAAATTAGATTTTTCTTCAGATCTAGAACATGCCTTACCTCCTTCAATAGCCATTGATTTCCATTCTACTATTTTATGAAAAGTGTACCCATTCCAATGATTTTACAGGGTTTACCATCACCCAATTGAACCTGTCCAAAATCTCCTTGAACATAATCATGAAAATGTTTCCTATCAGGTGTGCCATGGAATGAGGCCCCTAAATCTACCACCTAGGCATCAATAATATTTTCTAATGAAAGAATCAAAGCATCTTGTAACACATCACTTGTCACATTCGCTTCATGATTATTTTCTTGCTACACATCTCCTTCTTTTCCCTTCCGAGACTTACAGCCTTTTGTTCAGGTGTCCTTTCTCCCCAGATTTGTAGCACACTATCGTCAATCTGGACTTGGATTTGTCTTTCCTTGACTTACTATGATATCCTGGGCTCTTTCCTCTTTCCATTTTTCTTCCCCTAGTCTCTATAGTCAAAGCATTACCTCGTGTTTCACCGGAGATTTTCTGTCACATTTCCTCACTAAGGATTGCACCAACAACATCATCAAACTTTAAAGTACTAGATCCAGAGACAAAGTTACTAATGGCCATAACTAAACTTTTCCAACTTTCTAGCAATGAGCACAGAAATAATAGAGCCCTAACTTAAACATCAAAAGTTACCCCTACAGAACTTAATTGACTGATAAGTTACCCCTACAAAACTTAGCAACAAATCCACCTTCTGACATCTTCATATTAAATAAATGCTTCATAATAAATACCTTATTTGAGGTTGAAGGTTTTTCATATAGTTTGGCCAATGCTAACATTAAACCCTCTATTGTCATTTCCTTTGAAATATTAAACGTTATTGACACCGCTAGGCATAGTTGTACTATTCCAAATGCCTTTCTATCGAGAATGTCCCATTCTGTGTCTTTCATACTCATCAGCTTCTTTGTCTTTTTGCTCAATGGTAGGTACAAATATTTTTGATATAGATAATCTTCCACATCTTCCATAGCTGGTAGTTTTTGTCATTAAATTTTTCGACCATAAACCTACCATCTTCCACCATTGCTCCCACTCGAACTAGGAACCCTTCTCTCCTATGAGTTTATCAGCCAAATAGACTTTCGGCTCTGATACTAGTTGTTAGAAAATTATATATTACAGAGAAATGGAA
The DNA here is from genome assembly GCA_000404065.3 of Pinus taeda. Taxonomy (NCBI): domain Eukaryota; kingdom Viridiplantae; phylum Streptophyta; class Pinopsida; order Pinales; family Pinaceae; genus Pinus; species Pinus taeda. Next base: position 7,612 of record APFE031316965.1, on the reverse strand, counting down.
CACATAAAAAATATATTTCAGAAATATAAACATAGAAAACACATAAAACAAGAGAGACACAGATTTACATGGTTCACCCAATTTGGGCTACGTCAACGGAGAAACAACCAATCCTTCCTTTTATATTATCCACCAAAATGAAGAGATACAACCTACAGCAGATCCGTTGTAATTTCCTCTTCGCTCTCACACAATATCCTCTCTCTTTCTCACTCAGAATATAGATCTACATAGACACAATACAATTCCCTCATATATAGTGAGGAGTTGCCTTCTAGGGAAAAAAACCCTAAATTAAACATAACTTCTACCATCAAACCTTCGCCTAATGAATGACCCAGATTGACTACAAAATTACAACATTTTACAAGGCAATTTTACATCTATTTTTAGCTTTGAGGGTGTTGCCTCCCATCCCTCGCCAAGGGGGGCTCCCAAAGATCGCAGCCACTCCCCCTTGGATCCCCTTTGCAGCTTACATTTTACAAACTAGGGTCCAATGTGTCGATAAATCTAAATAAAGAAGATAATCACGCTCCACACCCAATAATCTCCCACTTGGAGATTGATTATAACAACTCCACCGTTGCTTCATATGTTGGACAATGACTCCACTTTGGACCTGGACATTTCTCATCTTCTTCTTCATACTTGAATACCAGTTGAAACTAAGTAGAATCTCATTTTCTCCCTGTTTACAACATTTGTTAACATATCTGCAGGATTTTGGCTAGTGTGTATCTTTTCTAGCTTCAACTGTCCATATTCTAATGCTAACCATATGAAATGGTACTTGAGTTGTATATGTTTAGTCTTGGAATGAAATGGAGAGTTCTTTGCAAGATGTATGGCACTCTGGTTGTCACTGTATAACCTGACCAACTCCTGCTTCTTACCCAATTCATCCATAAACCTTTGTCACCAAATCATTTCTTTACTAGCCTCTGTAGCAACAACATACTCTTCTTCCGTTGTTGAGAGTGCAACAACACTCTGCAGTTTTGAGACCCAACTAACAGATGTTCCCCCTACAATAAACACATGCCCTGTGATGCTCCTTATGTTATCTCTATCACCCGCCATATCTGCATCAACATATCCATGTATAGCAATGTTTGAACCACCAAAGAATAATGATTGATTTGTGGTACCTCTCAAATACCTTAGAATCCACTTCACTACCATCCAATGTTCTTTTCTTGGATTTCATGTACCTTCTTACAACTCCCACTGCATGTGCAATATCAGACCTTGTGCAGACCATTGCATACATTACGCTTCCAACTGTTGATGCATATGGAACTTTAGACATATAATCCATTTCTTCCTGAGTCTTGGGAAACATTTCCTTATTTAGTTTGAAATGGCTAGCCAAAGGTATACTAACTAGTTTTACATTCTGCATATTAAACCTTTTCAACACCTTTTGTATGTACTCACTCTGAGATAGTGTTAGATTGTGATTCTTCTTGTCTCTAGTTATTCTCATATCAAGGATTTATTTTGCAACACTCAAATCCTTTATTGCAAATGAGTTTGCCAGTTTTCTTTTGAGCACATTTATTTTATGCATGTTAGAACCTTCAACAAGCATGTCATCTACATACAATAACAATATAATATAGTTTCCATCATTTTTCCTTTTGAGATAAACACAATGATCAAAGTGGCATCTAGTATAACCTTGTTCAGACATAAAACTGTCAAATTTTAGATACCACTATCTTGGAACCTGTTTTAAGCCATACAAGCTCTTCTTCAACCTGCACACTAGTTTCTCCTTCCCTTTTACCTCATATCCTTGTGGTTGTTGCATATATATCTCTTCCTCCAA
>APFE031316958.1:45613-56533 GCA_000404065.3 Pinus taeda | reverse complement strand
GTTGCTCATCCTCTAAGCAACTAGTCCAGCTCCTTGTCTTTCATTGCTTTAATCGCCACCCTCACATCCCAGGCTTCTAAAGTAGTGTCCTCCTCACTGTCATGGAATCCGGCCTTCCTTTCCACCTCTTCCCATTGCTTATGCTCTTCCTCTTCTGTGCCTCCTTCTAACAATCCCAAAAACAAGGGTGGACTTAGCTTGAGGCCTATCCAACTGGCCTGGAGGTTCTGATTAGACTTCTTATAGAGAGGCACTCATGCCAAGGCCTCCCTCATTCGAGTTGGAGTGTGATATTCCCGGATTTTTAGGCTCTGGGACAATGTATTCCACCTACGGGTGCAAGCATGAAGACAATTGTCCCCTAATAATCGCTCCATATCCTCGAAGTGTGCTATGGCCTGGGCCTGGCGATCCATGTACTCTAATAAAGCCTGAGAGTTGGTTGCTAGGTGCTGGTGAGCGAATATCAATGCTGTGGGGTCCCCTGGCTCTGCTCTAATCAGCAGTGGTTCATGTAGTTCTCGGTCCATGACATTCCTAACCTCAGCCGCTCTCTTTTCTTCATGGTTTAACCATGAGGTCATTGCCATCAGCTGCATGTCCCCTACTACTGTGTTGGGGTCCCATGAGGTGATGTTTGGAAGGGCCAAATTATGGAGGTAAAACTTTGAAAGCTTAGCCTTATCTTCCGATGAACTGCTGTTACATAAATCCATGAATTGCTGGGGGTTTTGGATTTGGGGAATACCCCTCTGTGCCATTATGTTGATTTGGAACTGCGGCCACTGATCCCTTAGGTACAGGCCATAGGATTTGGCCGACTGCCTACATTGCAGAGCTTCCTGCACAACTGGCCATGAAGGCCAGTTGTGCCTCCTTTTCTTGCATCTGTTGTTTTAGGGATTGTATCTCTATACCTGCCTGCAATTCCCTTTCCTCTAGTTGCCGGTTAAGTTCCTCAAGATCAGCTTGCATCCCTTCTTTTTCTTGAGGTTCTGCTGAGGGGTCCTTGGTTGCTGTGTCCTCTCCTTTTCTCTGTCCCATTAACTGTAGCTGCTGTCTAAGCAGCTCATTCTCTTCTCTTAACTTGGCTTGTTGGGAGCTTTCCACATGCCTTACTCTTGCCAACTCCCTTTGTGTTTCCTTGAGCATTTCCTCTAGAGGCCCTATATCTACTACCCCCTTGGATTTAGCGATCCTCATCCAAGTGTGGGTTCGTACTCTTTCTTCCTCTAGTGCTAGAAACAATGGCACTGTGAACTTTTGAGGAATAATTTTGCCGGCCTCCAAAAAGTTATAATAAGAGCCCAGGCTAGGTTGGGAGCTTGGTTCCATGATGACATCGGTCTTCTCCTCCTCTTGTGGTAACTTGGCTGCTCTTTCCTCCATCTGCTCAGTTTCTTTCAGTCGAGCCAAAGTTTCCTGTAGAATAGCCTCGGCATCCTGTAGGGAGGCTTTTGAGTTCAGTTTCTCCATCCTTTCTCTCCATGAGGATTTCTTCGGGCTCCCCCACTCATAAGTAATGGATCCCTTGGAGGGGGACCTATCCTTTGGTGTGGTAGGGGTATCCAAAATTGTGATTTTCTCTTTTGATGGAGGCTGGGGTCTGCCAGTCTTAATCCTCACACTCCTTCTCGCTTTAAAATACAGAGGAGTCTCCCTCTTTCATTTCTCTTTTGGCTTGGGAGAGGTACTTAGGGTGGCCAGCACAGCTGCTGCCTCCCTAGCTAGAATTTCGGCCGACTTCTCCTTTTGCTGTCCTTCTTTCGGACTTCCTGTAGAAAGTCCTGTAGCGGTTGTTTTCTGGCTTCCCGTAGAAGCCGTTTTTAAACTTCCTGTAGAAATAGTCTGTTGTTTTCCTATAGAAGCCAAGGGCACTGTTTTAGCTGGCTTGGCTAAGGGGACTTTTTCCTTTAACTTGGCTAAGTTTGCGTTAGGGGTGCCCTTATTGACTTGGACTTTCTCAGTCCTTTCTACCCTGCTCTGTAGTCTTTTCTCCCTGGGTGTTGGTGCAATTTTACCATCCCCTGTTTTGGTAGCTTGCCACTTTTCTTGTGTTCCTTTCTGTTCTTTCTTCGGTGTTTTTCCCGGGGTTTCTTGTCCTTTAACCTTCTTCTCTGCCCGAGTATGCTCCTTCTCCTCGCTACTGGAGGAAGTGAGCTCCTCGGCCAAAACTCGGATGTCATCATTTTTCGACATATTCCGAAAAGTTTCCCAGGAGAGAGGGACAGTGAAAGTGTGGAGTGCATCTTCCATGAGGAGCTTGATAAGCCCATGATGGGCTAGCTGGTCTGGTGTCACCTCTCTCAGTTTGGTGGCACACTCAATCATGGACTGCAGGAGGAAGTAAGGAATGCTCAATTTTTGTTCTGAGGGTAGGTCCATTTGGTGCCTGAGTTCTATGAGCAACCGGAAATGATAGCCATACACGATGCTAAATCACCCCTCACATGTAATATACTTCATAATTTGGAGGCTAAATTCACTCCAGAACGGTTGTAGGCTAGTTCTTCGAACTCCATTCTTATCTTCTGAAAATTGCTCCTCTAGCAAGAAGAACTCTTTTTTAGCTTTCTGACCCAACTTTCTCTCCTCCTTATCCCAGGGTACCCCCATTGGTAGATCAGTTACTCTGCTGATGAGCTGTGGGGTGAGTCTGAGGGTCAATCCTCTAAAGTTGACAATGGCCAATGTCTCTGAATTCGGCTTCAGGGACCTGAGGAATTCTTCTGCAATTTCTTCATTGTGACCTTGAAGCTTGTCACATAATGACATTCAGTGTGCACGGGAAAACAAGTCCACCACCTCAGGGGTTTCTCGTAATTTCTTAGAGTCTGAAGGTTCTTCTCTAATGAACCCTCCCGGCATGGTAAAAACTCTGTGTTTGTTCGCGCCTTTAAGCAGACAGGGAGTTCTGGGTGTATTTCCTTCTTAGAGCGTAAAAAAAAAAGATATCTTTGTGTCAATTACCCTGTGCTGAACTTTCCTGCTCGTATACAGAAGGAGGACTTCAGGATTTTTCTACACGGAGCACAGAGCTACGTCTCCATCATACACACAGTCATATAAAATTTACAATTTTTATCGGTGCCTTGACAACATCTCAATTTCTACAGGAGGGATTTTAATTCAATCGTGGAGGAAATCTCGCATGTAGACCACGAAGAAAATTTTAGGCAGCGATAAGAAAAAGGCTTTTGACTTCACAGAAAGACTTGCATTCACATTTCCCTACCCCCTCAATACGTCGAATTCACCACCTTTGGAATTATTTGCATGGGAAATTTATGTTCAGGCCTACCTCACTGAAAATTGCCACCCTCGACGTGAACAATCTGTGTTGTTTCGTATGCTAGGTTTCCTGTAGCGCAACTTCCTGTAGAAATCGTTCCCGGCTTCTAGAGGATGTTACGGTGGTGCAGGACTAGTCTGAGCAGTAGCAGGATGTTTGAACAGACTGAGAACTCGGGCTAACAACTTGCAGAGCAGGAGGACACGTACTCGGCTGCAAAACGGTTGTGAGCATAAATGACTGCAATGCATCATAAGTTATTCAACCGGCCGATTTTGAAATGCTGCAGAATTCATGGTGCGGGGGTGAGTTGTCCCTGCCGATCCGTTGGCCGACGTCATGGCTATCATTCCCCAGCGTGTCCCTGACCGCCGAATTCTTCCCTCTGCATTCACTGCTGCCATTCTTGTCATACCACCGCTTCTCCCCGACTGGACACTTCCCACGTGTCAATTACCCGACTTTTCGACATAACCAAGCCCATTCAGATCCTACGAGGCCACCTGACTGGCTGTGGTGGCTAGTTGAATGGCAACCAGACATGTTCAATCCGTCCATTCTCACAGTCATGCACATTTAGAGTATAGCTTATGTAATTTGTCGAAATAAGGTTAGGCACTTACCTGTGCGGCCGTGGACGTGGTTCTTTTCAGGTTTTGGGACGAGGAATGCTGGATCTGCTTGCTACTGCTTCGTGCATAGGTGTTGGAGCTCCTCTTCATTGGCTGCTGTTGGCTACGAGACATTGAGACCCATTTCCCTGGTGGTGAATGCTGCATGCACCGGTTTCGTGAGCTTCTGGTGTCTTCATGGTATGTGCTCCAACTGGATCATCTGCTATAGGATTCCTGTAGGACATCCTGTAGCCATTTCTCCTTCTGGGGTGCATGCTGAAATAAATGGAGTCACATTCACAGGTGAAGGGTCTTGAGGTCACCTTGACAGGTGAAGTGTGCGAACCTCAGAATGACTTATTTTTGATTTGGAAAAAAACAAATTTTTATCTGAAAAAACAGGGTTCTGGTACGCATGTGCAGGTATATTCGACTAGATGGGAGCAATGGTGGTGAAAAGAGGTGAAATAAGTGGAGGATGGAAGAAAAGAGTGATTGCATGCCTCCTCAATGGGCTTCAAGCTTCAAATCCTTATCCATAATTGATTCTGGCCCGCCCAAAAGCTCTACAGGATGTTTCTTGTAGAAATACAGAACTTCCTGTAGAAAGTCCTGTAGCTTCCTGTAGAAGGTTGAACCATGACTAGATTGTGTCCAAACCTTGGAAAAAATGAGTGTTCATGGAGGGAGTGTATGTGAGGCTGATTGGTAGCTTGGTAGGGACCCTTTTCCTTGAGTTGAGAGGCCTCCTTTTTGTACTGTGTTCCTGCAACCTGCAACACTTTCCAGAGATTAATCTTGTTTGTTTTTCCTATGTTTCTTCCTTCTTCTTCTTTTTTCTTTTTCTTTTTTAAGAGACAGCAGGAGCGCCTCAATGAGGTTTTCACCCCTACTATCTGCCTTGGGTTCCTCAGAGAGGTTTTCAACCAAGGATCTTTTTATTCCAATTCTTTTTTCAGAGAGACAGTAGGAGCGCCTCAATGAGGTTTTCACCCCTACCATCTGCCTTGGGCACCTCAAAAAGGTTTTCACCCAAGGATCTTTTTTTATTGCATTCTTTTTTATTTATTTATTTTTATTTATTTATTTTTTTTATTTTTTTATACATAATGATGCTCAGGGTGTGCCCAAAATAGAGGCAGAACCCTTCTCTATGACCAACACTTATTTTTCCACAGTTTTGATGAACTCTTGCCTCGAAAGAGGTTTCCTGTAGATCTTTAGTCAATGCCCATTGACGAGCATGGGGATGGCTTCTTCCTCAATAGTCTAGATAAGGAAAGAACCATTTTCATTACACTTTTCCACTGCATATGGTCCTAGCCATCTTGTCCTCAGCTTCCCTTTGAAATCCTTATGTCTGGAATCATACAGCAGCGCCCAATCTCCTGGCTGGAATTGTTTGTCATTGAGGTGCCGGTCATGCCATACCTTCCTCTAAAGTTGAATCACTTCTGAGTGGAGGCGGGCCTGCATTCGGTGTTCATCTAACCCATTTAGCTGCATTAACCTTTCTTATTGAGCATGGCTGAGATCTAGGTCCACCTGAGGTGCCATCCTCAATGTGTTGTATTCAAACTCGATTGGCAGCGAAGCTCTCTTCCCATAGACCAGCTCATAGGGTGTGAAACTGGTTGTGGTCTTCCAAGTGGTGTTGTAGGCCCAAGTGGCCTCAACCAGGCGATCTGCCCAATCCTTTCTGCTGTTGCTCACCACCTTAGTCAAACCCCTTCTAATGCTCTATTGGTGACTTCCACTTGCCCATTCGCTTGAAGATGATATGGGGTGGAAGTCCTATGCTTGATATTGTGATGAGCAAGCAAGTATTCAATCAAGTTGGAGGTGAACTGGCTTCCTTGATTAGTGACTAACTCTCTTGGGTAGCAAAATTTGTAGAAAATGTTTTCTCTTAAAAACTCAGCCACCTTTCCTTCTGTTGCTACTTTGATTGCCTTGGTTTCTACCCACTTTGTCAGATAGTCTATGCACACAATGATGTAAGACTTTTTACTTGAAGGAGGGTTGATAGGACCCACAAAATCCATACCCCACTTCTCAAATGGCTCAAGAGTCACTTGAGGTTGGAGAGGCATTTCGTCCCTTGGAGTCGGTTTCCCTATCCTTTGGCATCGATCACATTGGCTGATATATCTTCTGACATCTTGATGAAGAGTGGGCCAATAGTAGCCTGCCTGTAGAATTTTGAAGGTAGTCCTCTTGGCTGCAAAATGTCCTCTACAAGGCCCATCATGACAGGTTAGGAGGATGTCAAAGACTTCCTCCTCCCTTACACAACGCCTTAAGATCTGATCAGGGCCAAGTTTGAACAGGTTGCCCCCGATCCAAGTGAATAAGGCACTCTTCCTCACGATTCTGCTCTTCTCCTTTGAGGATAAATGTGGAGGGAACTGTGCTGAGACCAGATAATTTGCTATATCAGCAAACCATGGGGAGAGTACTGAGATAGCAAACAGATGCTCATCTGGCATCTGGTCATCCACCGTTCCTTCTTCACTTGCAGGCAAATCCAATCTAGACAAGAAGTCAGCAACAACATTTTCTTTACCTGGTTTGTCAACGTAGTGCAATCCAACTGCTGCAACAAAAGTAACCATCTAATAATACGAGCATTCACATCAGGCTTATTCATTAAATATCTAATTGTAGCATGGTCAGTATCTACAAATGTTTGATAGCCAGTGATGTAGTGTCGGAACTTGTTAAGGGAATGGACCACGGCCAGGAACTCTTTCTCAGTTACCGTATAATTCGTTTATGCCTTGGATAAGTTTTTGCTGACAAAGTATATAACATATGGAAGTTTTTCTTCAACTTGTCCTAAGGCTGCCCCTATGGCTTTGTTCGAGGCATCAATGTGGATGTTGAAAGGTAGGGCCCAGTTTGGTCTTCTCAGAATTGGAGCGAACACCAACTTATCCTTCAATTCATTCAGAGCCCTCTGGTAGTCATCAGACCATTTAAACTCAACATCTTTTGCTAAGAGGCCAAAGAATGGAAAGGCTAGCTTACTAAAGTCTTTAATGAATCTTCTGTAATATCCCGCTAAGCCTAGGAAACTCCGAACATCTCTCACCTTCTGAGGAGGTGGAACCTTTTTGATGATAGCAATTTTACTGGGATCCACCTGTAATCCCTGGCGAGAAATGGTATGACATAACACAGTCCCTTCAGTCATCAAGAATTCACATTTTTCAGGGCTGAGGGACAGGTTCATCTCAATGCACTTGCTCAAAACTTTTCCCAGGTTGGACAAGGCTTCTTGGAAGCTAGACCCGTCAGGATAAAGTCATCCATATATATTTTCACCGAATCATGACCAACTGGAAAAGATGCCTAATACAACTCTCTGGAAAGTGGCAGGGGCATTACATAGCCCGAAGGGAAGGACTCGGTAGGCAAAGGTACCCCATGGACAAGTGAAGGTGGTCTTATCTTGGTCCTCCGGGCTGATTTGGATCTGATTATACCCGCTGAACCCATCTCGGAAAGAGAAAAACCTCTTGCCTACTAGACCATCCAACACTTGATCTATGAAAGGTAAAGGGAAGTGGTCTTTCTTGGTGGCTTTGTTCAGTTCTCTGTAGTCCAGATTCTCCATTTCCCATTTTTCTTGGGTACCAACACCAGAGGGGAAACCCATTCGCTATCCGAGATGGGGTAGATTGAATCCTGCATCCAACAATTTTTGCACTTCTTCTTTAACAATGTCCTTGAGGGCTGGATTCATTCTCCTATGAGGTTTCCTGATTGGTTTACAATCCTCCTTAATGTAGATATGATGGGTACAGACCGAGGGATGGATTCCCTTCATTTCCTTGTAGCTCCAGGCAAAAGCCTCCAAATGGCGGGTCAAGAGGATACATAGCTCCTTTTCCTGAGAGGGAGAGAGAGAGGAGCTTATCTTCAAAGTTCTCTCAGGGCCAAACTCCACATTCTTAACTCTGGGAGTGGTCAGCTCAGTTGCACGTAGGTCCACTAAAACATTGGCCTTGGTATCTTCTACCAACTCTTCCAAGGATAGTGCACCAGCGGGAGGATTTTAGATTAAGTTCTCAATTAAATCATCCTCAGTTGGAGGACCTCCCTTGGTGGCCTCTACTGTGCATAATGGTGTAGAGTAGACCTCATCCTCTTCTCCTTCTTCCAACCAGAGGGGTAAGTCATGTTCTAGCAGAGGTTGGGCAGGAGGGTATAGGACTAGCTGTTTGGACATAGGCCCATTTTTTATGGTCATGCTTCCGGCTCGATAGCTGATGTAAGCATCTACAGTAGCCAGCCAAGGCCTTCCCAAAATGAGGGGATATCCCGTGAGTTTTTCCTTTGGCTGAAGGACCAAAAAGTCCGCAGGGTATTCCCAGGAGTCAACAGAGACCAAGACATCTTCCACAATCCCTTCAGGAGTCACGGTGGAGTGGTCTGCCAATTGCAGCACTGTCGAGGTCTTCCTTAGGCAACTCTGAAGGTTGAGCTTAAGCATGGTGTCCCTGGTCATCACATTAATGGCGGCCCCTAGATCAATCAAAGTGTGGGGTATAATGGTGCCATTGATGTGGACATCAACTACAGGACTCCCAGGGTCCAAATACAGATTACTTGCCCCAACATGAGATCGGACAGTTGACCTATGACATTGATGGTTGAGGCATCTTTCTTTCGCCTGCCTGGGTGCCTGAAACACTTCTCCTTAATCAATTTGTTGTATATCGGTGCAACTTGTCCTGACGATGAACCACACTAGTTGGTTCGAAACGCGTCGACAAAGGTCTTGGTATATGTGATTTGCGCCGAAATTCTTCTTCTAACTATGATGGATCACAAAAGCCTCAATTCTACATCTTTTATGGCCTGGAGAAGTGGTATTTTCACACACAACTACTTGAGTTCTCCCAGAAGCTCATCCTCTTCTGGGTTGGGTTGTGTGGTTACTGTGAGTCGCTCAGGAAAGGGTGGAATGGCTTGGGGTTCACTTTCGTGTTTCTCTTCCTCCTCCTTTAGGGGAGGAGTAAAGGAGGAGGTTGGCGCTCTGGAAGGACCTTCCCAGATCGCAGGTTGATCTCCTGGATCTCGACAGCATAGGTAGGGCATGTTGTTTCCCCAGTATATACCTGCTGAGCCTGTCTGTTGTTGGGGTTCGGGTTCGGTTGAGCAGGCATCTGGGGTTGTCTTGGAGGAGCAGGAGGTAATGGTTGTGGTTGAGCCGGTGGTGGAGGCAGAATGGAGGGAGGAGTGTTGTACTGGGGCCTCCACCCCGGTTGAGGTGCATTCCATTGAGGTTGTGGCTGGGCATGAGAGTGAAACGAATGAGAAGGAGGTTGAGTATAGTATGGAGATGGATAAGACCACAGAAGAGGTGCGGACCAGGAAGGATGAGCAGGGGGGCCCCAAGAAAGTATATGAGCGGATTGGTTGGGGTTATAATAAGCTTGGGATGTCCCTTGCATCCCCTGCTGGTAAGGTTTGGGTCCATGTGGCCTCCTTTGGTTGAGGAAGTAGAGAGGTTCAATAGCCACCTCAGTCCCTAGGTACATGACTTTAAATCCAGGCAAGGTAGGGCATTGGTTGGTGGGGTGGTCTTCCTCACAAACGAAACATACCTCTACTGAGTGCAATGGGCACTCATTCTTGGGATGCTTCCTTGTGCATCTAGGACAAAAAATAGCCAAATCCCTCTCAGCTTCCTCTTTCTTTTGCTGAATTCGGAAGGTATCAAGTTGCATGGCAATAGTCTATCTCATCTCACTCTTGAGGTCTTCCATCTGGTTAGCAAACTCATGCTTGGAGAAGGTGGTACTAGCTGAAAGATGATTCCCCCTACCTCTCTTCCTGACCGCCCTAGAATGGTTTCGAAACATGGTCTTTATGTCCTCATAAGGTAGTTGGTAGATGTCTCCTCCAGCCAGTATGTTAAGGGTGTCCAAAAGTTCTTGAGGGACTCCTCGGAGCAGAACAAGTTTCAGAGATTCCGGGTCAAGTGTGCACCTGGCCCGTTTATAACTGAGTTGGAACCTTTCCTCGTAGTCTTCTAAAGACTCATCGCTTCCCATGGTCATCCGAAAGATTTCTCCCTTAGTTTCCTTGGATCTACAGTAGTCCCGATATTTGGCATTGAAAGCTTGCTGCATCTAAGACCAAGTGGTGATACTGTTTCCAGGTAACCCCATGAACCAACGTAATGTTGCGTCCTTGAGGGTAGAGGGAAAAAGTTTCAACTTTTGCTCGTCCTCAACATAGTCACAAGTTCGACAAAGGACAACAAACTCAAATAGGAAGGTATCAGGGTCTTCAGTAGTCAATCCATGGAAGTGAGGTAAAGTGGAGGGACTTATGTTTTTCATTTTCATGTCTCCATTGGTCTCTCGGATGGGAAAGGCACCTTCTATTCTCTCATCTTCTCTTCTACCGTTTCAATTTTTAGCCATGGCTTCAGATGGACTGTTCTCTAACTCTTCTTCTGTTATAGGATCTTCGTATATCTCAGGAGGTTCACCTATAGGTTCTTCTGGCTCACTGTCACTAGAGAAGAGAGAAGGTTGACTCAGTGATGTGGTGGGGGTGTTGGGTAAGAATTTGTCGGTTTTATCTCTATTCCTATGAGGCATGAAATGGAAAGACTTCTGATTGCTTTTGTTTTTTTGTTTTTTCTTCTGGTACCTCCAAAACTAAAATAGATTGAACTGCAACTAACTATCTTGCTGAAATGAAAATGCGGAATTGAAATGAAAGCAGGAAAGGACTAATCTATTTTGCTGAATGGAAATTGCAGGAATGAAATGCTAAGCTACGCTTGCGGAATGGAAATTGCAGAATTGAAATGCTAATCTACGCTTGCAGAATTGAAATTGCGGAATTGAAATGCTAATCTATGAATGCAGGAAATTTCTACTCTACTTTTGCGGAAATGAAATTGCAGAATGGAAATGAAATAAACTACTTAGCAGAAGGTTGTAGGAGAAAATAGAAGAAAAGCAACAATCACCAATACTCTGACGCTTC
>APFE031316958.1:3580-43108 GCA_000404065.3 Pinus taeda | reverse complement strand
TATGAAAAATGAAGGATTGAACAAGGACTGAACAAGGATAATTAGGCCAAATGAGCCCAACAAGTTACCAAATTTGGGGCTCATCAGAAACCAATCTTTAGAAGCTAAAAATGACACCAAACTTCATTATTTGAATCCATCCAAGCACATCCCTATTAGAAATGAAATTGGAGTTGCTAAATAACAAGTTTTCTCCACAAGAAGACTAAGAAATACATTCATCTAGAGGAAAATTTAAATTTTTACTTCTGCAAATTGATGGGGAAATATTCTCCTTGAAAGGATGAAGCTTTCCCCTCCAAAATCCCTCAAATACTGGAGCTAGTTCCTAACACTAGGAATTTGCATTAAATGACAAAGAACACATTCTTAGATTTCCTCAATCACTGGAGCTCCATAATTTGTCAATAATTTCATGATATTTTGTTAATTTATCATCCAATATTGATCCTCATGTAGTAGGGAGCAAGTCCTTAGATTATCTCATCCTCCAAATCTTCATAATATGCCCAATATTCTCATAATATTCTACAAAAATAAATAATGTTAAGCACAAATATGCAATTATATCTAAACCTTCATAATGAACATATCAAAGCTAAAAACATGTCATATACTGCAAAAAGAAGAGGTTTAATGTACTGAAGGATGGTCAAATGAGCCTTAATTCGTGTCTAATTTAGGGGCCCATCTATTAGTATATGAAATGTTAATGAATGAATGGTCTATTGTATAATAGAACTATTGTGAGGAGATATCAGTCCTCTTTGATGATTGTCGGATAAGTATGAGACCCATATGCTCAAATATGTCGTTCTGAACTATAGATTACATGTTTGTGATATGTTTGGCGAAATGTGGATCATGGCTAGTACGGGTCAAGTCAATCCCTTGTTCAAGTGTTTGCATTAGTACCCTTATTTCTATGTTATCTATCATTTCTGGAAGTTTCATGAAGTTATGGGCAGTGGCCTGAGTCTTAGCCTTGAAAAAGTGGCATGGAATCTGGGGTCGCTAGCATAGAACTACTTGAAAAATGCCACAGTCACATGGATTAACTGTTGTGGGAGCGACTAGAAGGTCCTAGTCACATGCATGCCTTTTCATGGGAGAAATTGCTTTAGGGAAGTGAAAACATAAGTTTCCTTAGGGGTTGGTCACCTAGAAGGGTTGGTTGGCTCTTGAAGGTTCTGTAACATGTGTGGAAGGTCAGATTGGTCTTGTCATGTCAGTTCCACTTCCTTAACTGTACTTGGAGAGTCGAATCATATCATAGTAACTCTCCGTCACACGTTTACCCCAATGGACCAGTTAGCTTGTGTAAATGTGGGCGAAGGGTGTTACAATTTTAATGATGTATTATGTATTCCCAATCTTTCCTACAACATTCTATCAATATATCAAATCATTCATTGAAGTGCAGGTAAAATAGTAAAGATAGAAAATATTTCCCAATGATACATGTAATAAGCTCAAGTACAATAAAATCAAACCAAGTTGAGTCTTAAAGAAGGTCTCTGATAATGCCTATAAGTTGGAATTGCCAAATAACTTTAACATTTCCCCAATATTCAATTTCGTTGACTTGTATGAGTTTCATGAAGTAGAAGGGGATCCCAAATGTGTGGAAGAAACAATTTTCCACCTATCTATTTGAATAATTAGAGTAAGTTATAGTGAAGAGAATCAACATAAACACATGAAATAAGAAGTATTATGAGTATTTAGTGAATATAAGTAAAGGTTCTGAGGATGCATTGTGGATTTTGGAAGCCTATAATTGACATGCTTGCAAGGGAATTCCTCCTCTTTAAAAATTATATTTGCTTCCACATAAGCTAGAAGCTCGTGTTTTACTTATCAAGGATATTTCATGCAAGAGTGTCTTTGACAAAAAGCGATAGGCATCGATCAATTTTTCGTAGTATCTTAGAGGATAAAATATGAATGTTGCGACACCGTTTTTGTTATTTTGTTTACATTCCACCATCTTTGTGACATTGTTGATGTTATGTTGTTGCGACACCACCTTGTTGTTATAATTTCTATGATGTCATTATTTTTACAATGCCAAAACTCCATATAAATGTGACACCACCCTATTGTTACAACATTGTTACACTCATGTTGTTGCAATGTTGTGACTCCACCATAGTTGTGACATTGTTGATGTTATGTTGTTGCGACACCACCTTGTTGTTACTATTTCTATGATGTTATTATTGTTACAATGCCTAAATTCCATATTAATGTGACACCACCCTATTGTTACAATATTGTTACGCTGATGTTGTTGCAATGTTGTGACTCCACCATTGTTGTGACACCATTACAACATTATAGATCATGACTTGTAATGATCCTATGTGTCTAAATGGAATTTGTGGTGAATTGATGGGCCACTTGTTCGAGGAAACAATGATTAGTTTTTGAACCACACAAGGAGACAATGATTAGCTAGGGATTCAAACCATCATCATTGTTCAATGTGTAATGGAACGTTGATTGGACTAGGAAATTATTGAGAAAGTCAAACCACCATAACTATTTAGTTCCCAACTATCCTTTAATATCCAAGAGAAAATAATGGGAAAATGGGAGAGAAGCTTAGAAATAAGAAGAGCTCAAGAGAATGAAAACAAGAAGATCCCTTGAAGCTAGAAAAGAAGGATGGAATATAAGAGCAGAGGAATAGTTGGGTGCATTTGGTGATGAAATATATGGTGTGTATGAAGGTATATGCCAGAGTAAGATTATATTCTAATTGTAAGACAAATGTTTTGTATGTGAATAAGAATGAAAATTTGATGTTGTCCCTTATTGTTTCTCCTGTAAAGTTTCTCAATTCCTCATTGCATTAGTTATTCTTTAATTTTTCTTACACTTATATACAAGTAGTTTTATGCTCTATGGATGGATATGGAGTTCGCATAGAGTTTGTGTATAGGTTCATAAAATCCCTTACATCAAGTGTGTATCCTTGATGAGGTTGGTGTTGCATTAAATGACACAAACCACCAACTTAGCTATCATTATTAAAGTGGTGAGGGCTCAAAGTAGGGTTTCATTTTCTCTATTTGAGAACTTGTTGAGGCACAACTCTGTAGTTGATGATATTATGAACTACTCTGTCACTTTGGCCATTGAGTAAAGAGATTTTGGAGCCTTATGAAGGCTATGGAGCATCTTGGCAGTAAGAAATTTGGCTTGGGTTGAAGGTATGGAATTTTTCTAGTGTAGTTTTTGTTAGTATCATTGTAGCTATGGTTTATTGTTAAATGCTTTAGATTGGCTTAGGTTTGAGTAATGTGTCCTCTAAGTTTGATTCCCATATCGAAAGTAAGATGCTCACTTTTTTTTTTTTTAATCTCATCTTGGCCTTGTAAGAAAACATTCTATATGTAAAATGATCGTACCTATGCTCTATCTCTAAAGGTGCTTTGTGTTGGAACTTTAAAGGTATAATGGGTTGTTATGAATTTTTTTGGGTAGACAAAAAGAATCCTACAACAAATATATCCATAACCGGTTGGGTATCTCCATTCATACATTTATTTCACTTTACATCACTCTTATATTCATTTCTTGTTCAATGGTTAATTATATACATAGTGCATTGGGATTTTTTGTTGTTATGAATATGCATATTGAAAATCAAGATTGTCATATATATATATACTAACTATTGAAACCATGGAGCATGAAAAAAAAAGATTATAAGACTTGTCTCTTTGAAGTCAAAAGCTCGAAGACCTAAAATCACAACTAAAGTCAAAAATAAGTTGTGTAAGAAGAACTTAGTTTCTTATTGTGGATCATTTTTTACATTACTTTTAATTCTCTTCAAGTACTTAGTTAATTGTTCACGAATTTGAGTCATGCTATATTATATTTAGTGAGTTGTTTGTGAAAGTTTACTCTCCTCTCTACCTATAATCAATCATTACATATGTCATGGTTGGGAATTTTAATAGGTTTATATTACATCTATTTAGATCATATTTGTGAGCAAAGTTTTAAGAGAAAACAAGAAGGTACAAGGGAGAAATGCCACATGTTATTTGGAAACATGAAAGAAATGAAAGTATTCATTGTTGTATCCATTTGGATGCTAAGTTTCAGGAGCTTAATTAACTATTAAAAATAGGGACCTTATATTTTGGTGGAAAATAAGCCTTACCATAGCTTCTTTGCCGCAAAATTCCCCATTATAACCCCACCCCAACATAATGGACATTTCTAAATAACAACCTCAACCTATACATGGTGGATGGGAGGACAACCTTGTTAGACCTCTATATGGAATTTTCAATTAGGTAACAAAGCCAAGAAACTTTCCTATGCCACCTTCTATTGTTCCTATGATTACTTTAGC
The DNA here is from genome assembly GCA_000404065.3 of Pinus taeda. Lineage (NCBI taxonomy): Eukaryota > Viridiplantae > Streptophyta > Pinopsida > Pinales > Pinaceae > Pinus > Pinus taeda. The sequence continues at coordinate 38,733 of APFE031316958.1, read as the reverse complement.
TACTTTATTTCAATTTAATGGCATATTTTCCCATCCACATATCAATGATGGAGATGCTAACCTTTGAAACTTGGTTCTCAAAATTTACAAAATTTTTTAAGTGGAAATTTTGAGAGAAAATTCAACGATCAACATTGCAGTTGAATGCTGCTGACAATCGAACCCAAAACCTGTCCCATCAAAATAGGTCAAACCTGATTCCATAATAAGTAATGATAACAATAGAATAAAGTCATAGCCTTCAACAATAATAAGGAAAATATACACCAGATTTTATGGTTGGCATCCATAATGCTACCCACTTAAAATATGATAATATATCCCTATTTGATTAAATATTAAATATCACAATGGAAAATGTCATTTATCCATTGTAAATAAATGCCCCCATTTTCTCAGTTAAAAACATTTTTTTCACAATAGCATGCTTGTCAAAACCAGCCCGGCAAAACTTCCGACAACTGACGGTAAATAAACTCCAGAAGCTCCGTTAACGTCGACGCCGGACGTTGGCCGGACCGGCAAACTCGTCGGAGAATGATTACTGGACGAACCCGGCAATGTCGGCGGACTCGCCGGAGAAAGATCAGTCGACGGAGAAATTTCCGAAGAGCTCGCCTTGGCCTCCGAATCTACCGAGGAGCTCGAAGGTGCGAGATCTTTAGCCGGTGCTGGCGCGGGAATCGAAACTGGAAACATAAAACGCATAAACACAAAGCTCTTCTGGTCAAAATTAAATTAAGAGCAAAGTTTTCTCCGTAGACATCATATAAGAGATTTTTGTGGGGATGTCTTTCAAATTATTTAATGTGATTGATCTGGTCGTGACATTGAATCACGATAAAAAAAATTCCCCTATGTAATTTTTACCCAAAAAAAACTTTAGTCTTAGATTTAATGTCTTTAGTCTTAAATCAATGTGAATTGCAGAAATTCAAAAATTAAATTAATACGTCAAAACGCTCTTTTTCATGAGAAAGGTATTACTTGGAGAAGCGGCCGGGGCCGTGAAGGGAACGACCGCATTTGCTGAATTTTTTTCAAAACAACACAAATTTTAGACTGCCATGTGTTTTATTCATATTCGAAAGAGGTCAGAGGTTCGAACCTAATAGCCTTACCTTCGCATTGGTCGAGAGGCTGTGTTTTGATTCTACATAACCGAGGAATGCTGAGGACCAAATTCCGGTTAATTAACCCTATAGGATTGCTGGTGGTGACGAGCTGGCAAAAACAACCAACCCCACCCTCGGTAGCCGTTCCCATTGCAGCGCAGCACTCCTTACTTGGACTGCCTGTGGGCACGCCATTGCTGCTTCCCGTGATGATATTTAGGCATGGCGTCAAATCGACTGATGGACTGGAACAAACCGAGGATGACTGGGCTGCCACCTCATTGATCCCGGCACCAGCCAGAAACGCGACGAGGGCCAATATTGCTATTAAGGATCTGCATTTTCTTAAAGCCATGGAGGACTTTTCAAGAACCAAATACAGAATTCCAGACTCTTACAGGGATCGAACGATATTGTTGGTTATCCAGTCTGGGAATGAAGAAGAAGGTGATAGGTTTGATTTTTAAAGGAGAGGGGAAATAACTTGATAAATAAGGAAGGAGGGGGTGGCTAAAATCGTTTACCAGTTTTCGCCTACCATATTCATTCAGATATGCAAACATTGCGTAGAGGAGATTAGGCTTAATTAGGTCGTAGTGTATTGATGGCGTTGGATTCTTCTCTTTAAAATTGTTATAGTCAGAGGATTCAGTCTGACGTATATATCCACAACACGGCTCTCTCATTGTAGTTGAGTTAAATCCACGAGAATTCAACTTCTATTTTCAAAGTTAAGTGGTCCATATCACCAAATGATTCGACGATGAGGTCCATAAATGTAATTAAAAGTGCTTTGAGAATCGAACCATGGGACTCTCTACAGGGCTATCACCTTCTTTGGCCAGATCTTCCAACCTTTTCATTCGCAATTCTGCCTACCTCTCCCTTATGGTGAGTACCTGGGGTTCGTGCAATGGGCAGGGCAACTCCACCATGCGAAGTGCGTGTGAAAACATAAAACGAAATGAACCTTGGGCGAGTTTATAAGGTGTTGGGCGAGTTGAGGGGGCGGTCCTATGAGTTGGGTGGGCCGACCATCCTCCGGGCGAGACAACAAAATATGAACAAGTCGGCCGGGCGTTTGGTGTGGGTCAGCCGGGTGACACAACTCGCCACCTGCCCGTATATATTGGAGGGCGTTTGGAGGCAAACGACCATCAATCAACAAGTTCGAACAAGGAGTTCTGAAGTGCGTGGATGAGCCCACACGACAGGCAGAACTCGGGTGTGAACTCGTTTGAGAACTTGTTCGGACAATCGTTCGGGAAAATTGTTTGGACAGTCGTTCAGAAAAATCGTTCGGACGGTCGTTCAGGCAGGTCGTTCGGACAGTCGTTCAGGCAGGTCGTTTGGACAGTCGTTCAGGCAAGTCGTTCGGACAATCGTTCAGGCAGGTCGTTCGGACAGTCGTTCAGGCATGTCGTTTGGACAGTCGTTCAGGCAGGTCGTTCGGACAGTCGTTCAGGCAGGTCGCTCGGGAGGCTGTTCAGGCAGGACTCGGGCGAGGTCGTTCGGGCGACCCGAGCGAGGTCGTGTGGCGACCTGGGTGAGGTCATTCAGGCGAATCGGGTGAAGTCATGTGGCGACCCGGGTGAAGTTGTGTGGCGACTTGGGCAAAGTTGAATGGGTGAACTGGTGGACGTGCGGACGGGCAGCCGGGTGAGGGCGCGCCGTGCACGACGAAACAGTAAAGTGTTGAGATTGTGAACAGAGGTGTGTCTCAGGCAGAAGCACCCGTGTGTGGCGACTTGGAGGCGCGCCCGAGTTGGGAAAACAACACGATCGTGCGACGAGGTGAACGAAGGGTTGGTGAGTCGTGCGGCGACCGGGCGGAGGTGCCGACGAGCTAGGCAACCAAGTTTGCCAAAGCTGCGGAAAATTGCTAAGTGTAAATTTGGGGTTTCCCAATATTTAACTTGTTCATTGTAAAAGTGAAGATTGTATAATATATTGATATTGGGCAGACTCATATTGCAGGGAGTTGCCCCTCCCTTTATACTGTTGTGCATTTCTCTTGTATAATGCTATTTATAATGAATGTGTATGGGTGTTCATTGGTATAAAGGCACATTAATAATACTTGGTTGAGAATCACAAACTAAGTAGGAATAAGTGGTTAGGCGTAGTCCATGAGCATAAGTATTGGTGAAAAGAAAGTGTTCGGTGGTGTCACACCTCGCCTAGCACAGTTGGAAGACTATCGTAGGCTTGGGGGCGTGATAGTTGGTATCAGAGCATGGCTTACACTTATATGGATGGATCCTTGATCGAGTTGAGGTTGTGACGGGATGTTCAGAGAAACCATTGATGGTGGCATGAGGATGTGCATTCTCATGGTTGGGTGTGGCAGTTGGATTAGCTACCCCAACTAGTTCAAACATGAGGGCTAGCGGTGTGCAAAGATATGTTGGCATTGTGTTGGAGTATCATGGCAGCAGTTCACATGGGATGACACATGATGAAGTCGACACGATATGTTGCAGTGGGCATGTAGCTTGAGTTGGAGGGGCCAGCATTCCACGATGGAGAACAGCATGTGGAGATTGTGACAGGGTGGTCGATGGTCATGGATTGAGATGATTTCCGATATGTGACATACTAATGGGGTGTATACCTTGGATGGTGATCTTGGTGACAGATGGTTGTCGGGATGAGATATTGTCGAGGACGACAATGACTTCCAGTGGGGGAGGATGTCAGGACCTGCGGTTCGTGCGACGGGTAGGGCAACTCCACCATGCGAAGTGCGTGTGAAAACATGAAACCAAATGAACCTTGGGCGAGTTTATAAGGTGTTGGGCGAGTTAAGGGGGCGGTCCCATGAGTTGGGCGGGCTGACCATCCTCCGGACGAGAGAACACATTATGAACGAGTCGGTCGGGCGTTTGGTGTGGGTCAGCTGGGTGACACAACCCGCCACCCGCTCGTATATATTGGAGGGTGTTTGGAGGCAAACGACCATCAATCATTCGATCAACAAGTTCGAACAAGGAGTTCTGAAGTGCGTGGATGAGCCCGCATGATAGGCGGAACTCAGGTGTGAACTCGTTCGAGAACTCGTTTGGACAATGGTTCGAGAAAATCGTTCGGACGGTCGTTTGGGAAACTCGTTCGGACAGTCGTTCAGAAAAATCGTTCAGATAGTCGTTCAGGCAGGTCGTTCAGGCAGGTCATTTGGACAGTCGTTTAGGCAGGGCGTTCAGACAGTCATTCAGGGAGGTCGTTTAGGCAGGTCGTTCGGACAGTCGTTCAGGCAGGTCGTTCGGGAGGTCGTTCAGGCAGGTCGTTCGGAAGGTCGTTCAGGTAGGACTCGGGTGAGGTCATTTGGGCGACCCGGGCGAGGTCGTGTGGCAACCTGGGTGAGGTCGTTCGGGTGAACCGGGTGAAGTCATGTGGCAACCTGGGTGAAGTCATGTGGCGACTTGGGCAAAGTTGAACGGGTGAACGGGTGGATGTGCGGACAGGCGGCTAGGTGAGGGCGCGCCGTGCATGACGAAACGGTGAAGTGTTGAGATTGTGAACAGAGGTGTGTCTCGGGAAGAGGCGGCCATGTGTGGCGACTTGAAGGCGCCCCCGAGTTGGCAAACAACACGATCGTGCGATGAGGTGAACGAAGGGTTGGTGAGTCATGCGGTGACTATGCGGAGGTGCCGACGAGCTAGGCAACCGAGTTTGCCGAAGTTGCGGAAAATTGGCTGTGTAAATTTGGGGTTTCCCAAGATTTAACTTGTGCATTGTAAAAGTGAAGATTGTATAATATATTGATATTGGGCAGACTCATATTGCAGGGAGTTGCCCCTCCCTTTATACTGTTGTGCATTTCTCTTGTATAATATTGTGATAATGAATGTGTATGGGTGTTCATTGGTATAAAGGCACATTAATATACTTGGTTGAGAATCACAAACTAAGTAGGAATAAGTGGTTTGGCGTAGTCATGAACATAAGTATTGGTGAAAAGAAAGTGTTCAGTGGTGCCGCACCTAACTTAGCACGGTTGGAAGACTACCACAGGCTTGGGGGCGTGACACTTATGGTTTGAGCAACTCAAGTTCCTCTCCCTAGATTGAGAGCCTGTCTTACACATCCTCTCCTTATCAGTCGAGCAACTTAAGAGTTAAAAGAAAGTCCACGTCATATTGGTAATTTGATCACATATTTTGCAATATAATAGATAAAACACTAAGGAACTAGAGTTTCAATTATATGTATGGCATTTTGATGATCAGCTAACTCCTCGGATTGGAAATTCAAATTATAAATCTACACTACCTCTATTCTAATAGTACTTATACCATAATATATGTATGGCATTTTGATGATGAGCTAACTCCTCGGATTGGAAATTCAAATTATAAATCTACACTACCTCTATTCCAAAAGTACTTATACCATAATATTCAACCGAGGAAATTCAAATTATGAATCTACACTACCACTATTCCAATAGTACTTATACCACAATATTCAAGTGAGGAAATTCAAATTATGAATCTACACTACCTCTATTGCAATAGTAATTATACCACAATATTCAACCGAGGAAATTCAAATTATGAATCTACGCTACCTTTATTCCAATAGTACTTATACCACAATATTCCACTTTTATGGTTGAAAGGGAGACTTCTTTACTGAATTATGAGACTAGAATGAGATGAAAGACGTAGCATAATGTGGGTTTCCTATTATCACTATCTCCATCTCAATTCAAGTCGATATAGCTAATTAACTAGTTCTTAGCACTGGATGATCTCTATCAAGTTGATAAGTGCTCATGATATTTTTTCATAGAAAAACTTGAAAGATTTGAGAGACCACACACACTTTATTAGGTTCATTGTGAGTTAGATAAATGCGTCTATCAACTATTTTTTGGTAGAAAGTAGCATCTATTCTGGGAGAAACACACACTTTAGTTAGCATTAATTCCCGTTAATAATAAGGTGTGTCACATGGTACAGAATCTTCATCTTAAATTTTAGTACTAGGAGATTTAATACATATTTGGGTTCAAAAATAAAGATCTACCATCATACAATTGTAAGACTGCATGCCCAAAACTAAATGGAGAAGACCAAGGCCAACTATCTATTATGTATTTGTTAATTGTTTTTTCAACTACTAAATTAAATCAACAATACTTCCAATGATGACCAAATCATCAACAAACAATGCAACAATCAATGTCTCACCATAGCCTTTGTTTAGATATTTGAAACCAATATTGACAAGAAAACAATACGTTTTCTCATATCCTATCCTATGGGCTTGTTCCAAAGGATACAACGATTTCTTCAATCAACAAATAAGTTTTCCATCCTTCTTAAATGAAGGAAGTTACTCCATATAAATATTTTTAGTGAAACCACCATGCAAAAAGTAACATTTAATATCCATTTGATGTACCTCCCATCCAACATGAGAAACAAGGAAATGAATTAGTCAAACATAATTCATATTTGAAATAGGGGTAAACATTTTCAGTATAATGGTTCCTTCTTACTGGCAAAAACCTTTTTCTACCAAACGAGCTTTATTCCTTTCAAATATGAACTTGGTCTTGTATACATATTGATATATCACCACATTCTTTCCTTGTGGTCAAATGGTGTTATGATACTCATCAACTACAAATTCTCCCATTTAGGTTGGTCATGTGCATGCATATATATAACAATATAACATGCTTCTAGACACATGTCATTAGACCAATACTTCCATATTTCTCCTGAATTTTGTTCTTCCTTGAGTCGTTGATATTTCTTGCATCTACACTAGTAGCTTCAATTGTCACAGTCACATCTCAAAAACAAAATTCTCATGTTAAAGGAGCTCTTTTACGAAAATATCTATTAATGGACTAAATAGGGTTTTAAAGCTTGTGATCAACTCAATGGAAGGTTGATTGCATAGTGATTTTTGTGTAGGGTTCAATTATCCAGTCAATGGTCATATGTAATAATCATTTGATATAGAAAATTAGGAAATCTCCAACGAATTATTACAAACAACCATAAGAATAGTTCAATAAAGGAATATGTGAGGTCTTCTCATTAAAGACAATATCTCCCCTATAAATAATATATTTTTTTGACTAGATTAAACAACATGTAGGCTTTCTACTATTTAGGGTGGTCCATCATAATACAATATGACTCTTTGAATTTATCTTCTTACACTTAACATCTGGAATATGAAATCACACTATGCATCCAAACATTTTGAGGTGTTTCATTGAGGAATTTCTCCTATTCCATTTTTTGAAGAGGAGTAATGTCCCATGGTATTTTAATTAAGATCATATGTAGAAGATAGTTGGGGTAGTAGATGGCTTATGCGTGAAATATTAGAAAAACATTGAGCTCTAATTGTGCCTCCTAATGAAAATAATAAAATAAGGGTTATGACTTTTTAAAGGGAAAACGTAATTTACTTTTTCTTGTTGTACTTTTTAATGGTAGAAGTTTCCTCAGACATATAATTTTATTAATCAGAAAAAATAATTACATATTGATTTTGCAAGAGTTTACACCTGAACAACAAAAGACTCTTGCAATGAGTTATCTATAAGCTAAAATGTCCTAACTACCTCTAATTATGGATCACTTATTAAATAATAAGTGTCCACTTACAGTAAATGTTATTCAAACAACTTGCTAACAAATCTCCTAAAATAGAGCCTAAGATACGACACAATTGTAGAGTCATATCTTGTTACAACAATATACTAATTGTAAATGTCTCCATTAAATAATTAAATATTCTAGAATAATAATTATTAATTTAATATCTTAAATTAATAATTATTTTATTCCAACTCTATAACCTATAATAATATTTTATTTTTGGATCATCTAGCATTCCCCCCTATGATCCAAAGATACATTACAAAAGATACCAAGTTCATCCCTGAACTTAGTAAATTTTATTCTGCTAAGCGGTTTCATGAAAATGTCGGAGATTTGATCTTCTGAAGGACAATAAACTGGCTTGAGGACATCTTTGGCAATGAGAGATCTGATATGATGATACTTGGTGTCCACGTGCTTTGTCTTTGAATGAAAAACTGGGTTCTTGGAAAGTTTGATGGCTGACTGGCTGTCAATGAATAATGATGTAGCTTCTGCCTGAGAAATGTCCAAGTCCTGCAAAATTCTGCGCAACCAAAGAATTTCACATGCTGCTTCCCATGCTGAAATGTACTCTGCTTCTATTGAAGAAGTGGCCACTGTAGCATGTTTCTTACAACTCCAAGATACTGTTGCTGACCCCATATTCATTAAATAACCTGATGTTGATGCTTGATCATCAATACTTCTAGCAAAGTCGGCATCTGAATATCTACCAAGTACAAAGTTTTTAGTCTTTCTGTAAAGAAGACTAAAGTATTTTGTTCCTTAGATATATCAAAGAACTCTTTTGGTGGCATTCCAGTGGTTGTCTCGTGGTTCTTGCATAAAACGTGAAAGAATACTAACTGCATAAGATAGATTAGGGCGAGTATTTGTCAAATAAATCAAGCTGCCAATCAACTATCTGTAAGTAGTACTGTCCACCTTCCCCTCCTTCAAATTTTCAAAGTTTCAATTTTTGCTCCATGGGGGTAAGAACGGGCTTGCGATCCTGCATTCCAAATCATTGAAGAACCTTTGCTACATACTTACTCTAAGAAATGAAAATATGATGTGGACGTTGGAAGACTTCAACTCCAAGATAGTAGTGAAGTAATCCAAAGTCTGTCATCTTAAAACCTGCATGTAACTCCTTTTTCACTTGGGCAATATGATCATCATTGTTTCCAGTAATGATCAAATCATCTACATACATAACAAGAATCACCAGATATTTTCCCTGTTGTCGCACATACAAAGTATCATCAGATTTACTTCATTGAAAACCAACTTTCTGATGGTATTCATCCATTTTTGCATACCAAGCTCAAGGAGCTTGTTTTAACCCATATAAAGCCTTGATCAATTTTCATGCTTTATGTTCTTTCCCTTCAACTTCAAAACCTGGTGGTTGTGTCATATACACATCTTCCTGTAAATCCCCATTGAGAAAAGCAATTTTCACATCCATTTGATGAAATTTCCATCCTTTCTGAGCGGCCAATGCAAGTGTTAATCAGACGGTGTTCCATTTAGCTGTAGGAACGAAAGTTTCCTCATAATCAATGTCTTCCTACTGCGCAAAACCTTTAGTGACAAGTCTTGCCTTATACTTTTCAAGTTCGCCCTTTTGGTTGTACTTAATTCTGTAAACCCATTTGCATCCTATGGCTTTAACATTTTGAGGACAATCAAAAAGTTTCCAAGTGTTGTTTTCAGTTACTTCTCGATATTCTTCAATCATAGCCTCTTTCCATTCTTTATGTTTTACTACTTCTTTGTATGTGGAAGGTTCAGTAAAATCATTTGCTATCAAGGCAAAATTGCCTTCACTTTTGTGTGACTTCCTTGTTCCTGTTTTATTCTGCTCATCAGGCCTTACATCTTTCAAAAGTTGAATTGCCCATTTTGGTAGTTGATGCTCACTTGTTTGAGATTATGAAAAGTCACCATAATTGTAAAGAGGATTAATATAAACTGATGTTCGTCGATGAGTTGGACATTCTGGAGGTCAAGAATCATTGTCAGAAGAACTCCTACTACTTGGAGATGTGGATGAACTACTAGAAGATCCATATGGTGTTGTTGAAGTAGATGGACTGGATGAATCATCTTCAGATGAAGGAAAATCAAGTTCATACCAATTTGGTGAATTTGGTTGACTTTGTGTATTTCCTTTTCTTCAACTTCCTTTAGTATCTAACATTTGAATGAGACTTTCGATTTCTTCAGCACTCTTCCCCTCTATTTCATCAAAAATTACATCCCTGTTCACAATAAATTTTCCATTGATCAAAAGATGGTACCCTTTCCTCTCATCAAAATATCCAATCATTGTGCATTTCAAACTTCTTGAGTCAAGATTAGTTCATTTTTCTTTCGAAACTAAGGCATAACATATTGATCCAAAAACTCTAAGATGTTTAACTCGAGGTTTGAAACCAAACCAAGCTTCATAAGGTGTGATTCCATCTAAAGAAGCAGTTGGAGATCTATTTCTTAAGTAGATAGCTATGTGAATTTCTTCTGCCCAATATGTTGGACTTAACTTTTTAAAAGTTAACATAGATCTCACCATTCCTAACAAGGTGTGATTCATTCTTTCTACTACTCCATTTTGTTGTGGAGTGTAAACATTGGTAATATGTCGTTTTATGCCATTATCACTGCAATAAGTTTTGAATTCATTTGAAGTGAATTCTCCCCCATTATTTGTCCTGAGAGTACCTATCTTTTCTTTGACTTCATTTTCAACAAGTTGGAAAAAAATTTTAAACTTTTCAAATGCTTCTGACTTTGCTTTAAGAAATAAACCCAAGTCATTTTACTGAAATCATCAATGAATAGTAAGAAATATTTGCAGCCACTGAATGACGTCTATAGTGGTCCACAAACATCACTGTGAACTAGTTGTAGCTGCCTGTTTGCACGCCATGAACTTGCTGGAAAGCTTTCTCGACTTTGTTTTCCATAAATGCAAGCTTCACATTTTTCATTTTCCTTTTTGAAAGTGGGAATTCCTTTAACCATCCCTTGTTTCTGCAATTGAGAAAGACTATCAAAATTTAAATGCCCATATCTTACATCCCATAATCTTATAGGTGAAATTACTGTAGTCACTGCCCCTGCAAAATCAAAATGCCTTGGAATAATTGTCCCTTTCTTCCTTAACAATTTTCTATATTCATAACACGTCATCATAGTTTTCAAGCTCTGTTTGACTAAATTAATCTTAACTAGGCCATCTTCCATAATTACCTGATGTCCTGCTTGTCAAATCGTGACTAAAGACAACAAATTTTTCTTAAAGGTTGGTACATACCATACATTTGAAATCATTTTTTCTCCAATGCCAAGGAGAAAAACTTTAACTGCTCCTTTCCCACAAGGAGTATGTTTTGTATCATCTGCAAGAAAAATGGAATTAAGTTGGCAATCTTGAAAATTCCAAACAAAATCACGTCGACAAGTCATGTGCTAACTTGCCCCTAAATCCAAGATCCAGGCATCTTCATAATCACTTCTAAGATGGGATGAAAGTTGTAATGTTGGCGAGGAAGTAAAAACATATTCTGAGTTATCATCATCTTGATCATTAGCAAATTGTGCTAAGTGCTAAATTATGAAACTTGGGAATTTTATTAAGAGAAGTTTGACAATCTTCAACATAATGTCCAACTCTGTTACATCTTCGACACACAATTTGACTTAAGTCTCTTCCTCTTCCTGAAGATTTTCCTCTAACTCTGCTTTTACTTCTATTTTGAGGTTGTCCTCTACCTTGATTATTATTGTCTTGTCCTTGAAAATAACCTCTTCCTTGATTATTTCCTCTGCCTTGAAAATTACTCCTGCCTAAACTGTTGCCTCTATTAAAGTTGTTTCCTCTGCTTTGGCTTTGGCCTCGACTTTGTACATTATGTGTTGCTTGGTTATGATTGAAATTCCCTCTGCCTCTACTTTGAGAACTGTCATTTGATGATTTACTAGTGTTTGCCTCTGTGAAAAAGACATCTTCACCAACTTTCTTTTTCTTCCCAAAGGTCTTATCATGTTGGGTCAACATTTCGTAGAGCTCATCAAACTTTAGTTTCTCTAACTTACCAGTTAATTGTAGAGTCTCCAAAAAATGTGTGTAGGAAGAAGGAAGTCCAGAAATTAAAATTGTGAGCATAAACTATCATCTACAGCTAGAAAACCAACATTAATGATTTCTTGCCTAATATTCTTAAGTCTTGAGATATATTCAAGAACATCACCTCCTTTAGTCAATTTTTGATGCAACAATTTTAATTGTACATCAACTTTATTTGATTCAAGCTGAGTATCGAATAAATCTTTAAAAAGTTCTCAAAGAAGTCCATGCATCTGTAGCATTTTCTATATGGACATACATTTCATCATTGACAGAAGATTTAATGAGAGCTAATGCTTTGGCATTCTTAACTTCACATTTTTCTAGTGCAACTACATCTGTGGGTTTATTTGGCTTAATATCACCATCACATATACCCTGTCACAATTCATTATAAATGAGAGTGATTTCGATGAGGCATTGCCATTTTTATATGATTTTGTACCTTCAAGTTTGTTGAAATCAGAAAATAAATTAATCAACTTTGACATTGTAGTTTGAAGCTTTGCGCCAAGAATCAGGCTCAGAAAAAAAATATCAAGAGGGGCAAAACAACACGAAACACACTATGCAAAAAACGATCTATCGGGGCTTGGCCTTGACCCTCGTATAGTCATTGAAACAGGAGAAAAATGACTGAGCTTTGCACTTGACTCTAGTCAATTTCTCAAAAATTTACAAGGTAACTTTCAAAATTTGACTTTTACAATGATGCTCTTGCAAAACCTGGGAAAAAAAATTACACCCCCTCAAAGTAAAAGTACTTTGAGTTACAATGCCACACTTATCTCTCCATATATTAAAATTAATTACAAATAAAATCACCTTATTACTCCAAAAATTTACTGAATGTAATATCCCCAATATTTATAAATAAACATTACACTTGCTCACACCTTATTTCTCTAAAGAATATTACATATTGTACAGCAAAAAAAACTTTATTTCTCCATTAAAACTTTATGAAAGTCTTTAAAACTTGCATTAAAGATAAATGAGGTGCAAGTGTGAGACTAGGAAGTTCTTCAGATCTGCTGGAGAATGACGTAAGCAAGTGCCCTGAGTTGCACGAAAGTAGGTCGTTCCTCTATCAGAAGATAAATCAGAAAAATCTGAAGTTGTTACATGCTCTGCCACTGAGCTACAGGCCCATGGTGATGTCTAGAAAAGGTGCCAGAGTCTCTCAAACAAAAAAACCAAGAAATATATAAATAGCTTTAAAATTTGTTACTTTCTTCTCATTTTTTTTAGGTGGGAGTGCATTCGCTCTGATAAGCTTTGCTTTACAATGTATAGTTTTGCACCGCGCAGGTTTTTGGCCTATATCGTAGTGTCATTATAGCTTGATAGGGCTTTTTAAATTCAGCAGTTGCAAGGCCATAAAAATGTACACAGTATCACAACCACAGTTGCAACCGATTGCCTAGTAGCAAGCTGGCGCTGTTCAGTTGGACCAACAATTGTAGCAGAGGTTGAAGTAGCAGCAACAACTAATGCAGCAAGCTATGCTTCAACAATCTTCAGCATATCCACCATTTGGGTTTGATTCAAGTGCATGTCGCAATGTATATGTGGGTAACATAAGTGTACATGTCACAAAAAGCCTTCTTGCAGAGGTGTTTGCTGGTATTGGCCCACTGGAGGGATGCAAGCTTATCAAGAAAGAAAAGTCATCCTATGGGTTTGTAGACTACTATGACCATAGATCAACAACAAACTCCATTTTAACTCATAATGGAAGACAAATATTGGTCAGCCCATTAAGTCAACTGGGCTTATGCAAGTAGGCATAGGGAAGACACAACATGTCACTACAATATTTTTGTTGGCGATCTCAGCCCAAAGGTTACAGATGCAGCTCTCTTTGCTACCTTTCCTATATGTCCAGCTTGTTCAGATGCAAGGGTTATGTAGGATCAAAATTCTGGTAGAATAATGGCAGATCAAGGGAATTAGAACAATTCGTTGTAATTGGGCAACCAAATTAGATGGGAAGCAAAGAAGTCTGAAGAATTCATATGGTCTCATGATGGAAACTGGAGGATCCACTGGGCTCAAGGGTCTTCGTCAAAGTCTGAATGCGATGCTGGAAACATCACTCAATAGATGCAAAACCACATCCGTTGCATCACAATAGACACATAGATTTTGCATAAAAGTCACACAGATTTTGCATTTTTTCTTGTTTTCTTAATAATAAAAATAATTTTAGAATTTACAAATCTAAAATCAATAATAAAATTTACGTTCCTTTTAAACAAAAAAATGGACAAATTCCATACCAATCATTTGCTGATCAATTCAATGGAGTTTTCCAAGAACTCGTAGAACTGGAATCTCCTCTTCACATCAGTTGCAACATTAGTGGAGCTCTGATACACAGTAATGGCAGAAGTGTCCTCAGACATGTAATTTTATTAATAAAAAGAAAGAATTACATATTGATTTTGCAAGAGTTTACACCCGAACAATAAAACACTCTTGCAATGAGCTATTTATAAACTAAAATGTCCTAACTACCTCTAATTATGGATCACTTATTAAATAACAAGTGTCCACTTACAATAAATGCTACTCAAACAACTTACTAACAAATATCCTAAAATAGAGCCTAAGATACGACACAATTGTAGAGTCATATCTTGTTACAACAATATACTAATTCTAAATGTCTCCATTAAATAGTTAAATATTCTAGAATAATAATTATTAATTTAATATCTTAAATTAATAATTATTTTATTCCAACTCTATAACCTATGATAATATTTTATTTTTGGATCATCTAACACTTTTCTTTATCTCTTTGTAGTTTTTATCAAATTTCAAATATAGGCACTTGGAAAAAGAAAGAGAAAACATGTTTCTTTTTTAAGAAATGAAGAAAAACATGCTTCTTAAGGAAAGAAACATGTTTCTTTATTTATTTCTAATTTCTCTCACTTTAGGTCTATCAAAAGTTTGCAAAGTAGGTACTAGTTGGATATAGAGTTTTAGTTAAGATAAATCCATGAGAACTCAAATTTTATTTCAAAGTTAAGTAATCCATATCACCAAATGATTCAATGATGAGATCCATAAATTTAATTAAAATTTCTTTGATAATTAAAAGAAAATCCACATCAAATAGTCCTCTTTACAACTATAGCATCCATAGCTCAAAAATACCTTCCCTATAAAAAGAACAGTGCTTTGTATTTAATCATCACACTTAGGATGAATGATTGAGTGTTTAAATTAATTATAGTTATTTGAAGTACAATTGGATTTTGAAGTTTCACAAACATGACTTTTGTCAAAATCTTTATGAAGATATTGATTATTTATTCTACAAGAGATAAGAGATAAACAACATTTTATACTAGTGGTTTTAAATATGAGTATAAAAATCCACATGCTTCATCTTACTTTAAGCAACTGTATTTTCAAGTATATTGATGGCACTTTGATGATCACAACAGAATATATCAAATTCCTTAATCAGAAATCCAAGTTCACCCAAAATATTATGAATCCATACTACCTATATGCCAATAGTAGTAGTGCTACAATATTTGGTTTTGATAGTTGAAAGGGAGTCTCCCTTGTGCATTTTACATGACCAAAGTATGGGACCAAAGCCAAGATGAAAGACATAGATTGATGTGGGCTTCTTGTTATCACCATGTCCATCCCAATTCAAGTTGATATAACTAACTAACTAGTTCCTAACACTAAAATTGTTTATATAAAATCTATATGTGCTTGTGATATAATAGGAAATCCTCTCCACTACAAATGATGTTTCCATGGATATTGAAAGACATGAGAGGCCACATTAACAAAAAAATGAAAGATGATGTCCATGGTGAGTTAGATAAATGAGGCTACCAACAAGTTACTTGTAGAAAATAACATCAACTTTTAGAGAAATAGACACTTTAGTTAGCTTCATTCCCCAATAGTAAGGTGTGCCACATGATTTAGAATATTCCATCTTGAACCTAAGTACTAGGAGATTCAATGTACATATTTAGGTTAAAAAATAAATATCAACCATCATGCAATTGTAAGACTAGGATGCCCAAAACTAAACACAATAGACCAAGGTCAATTATCTCAAATGTATTTTGCTAATTGTTTCCTCAGATCTAAAATTAAATCAACAATGCTTCCAATGATGACCAAATCATCAAGAAATAATGCAACAATTAATATCGCACCATATCCTTTGTTGAGATTGCAACAAGATGATGGAGCTTAGTGAAAAGAGTCGCCTTCACTAAGTGGGCCCGCAGGCTATTTTTGGCGCAAGTCTATTTTTAGACTATGTCTATTTTTAGACATATGGATCATGTCTATGGATTGCAGGTTGCTGTTTATGGATGATTGATCAAGTTGAGAAAATAGATGGACTTCTATTTTTGATGAAAGTGTGAGTGATCACAGTGTGAGTGATCAAGTCTATTTTTAGACTGGCTGTCAAAAATAGAAAAGTCAAATATTATTATCTCACAATAATATTTGGACTATAAACTTAATCTTATTCTCTTGGAGCACTTCAGTTCGAGCTACGGATGTGGCACATGCAATTGCATGAAGGAAATACGTGGTTCTTATGGGTTAGTTGAATATTTGCATGCATGACTTCAGTTAGAACTCAAGTGAGTTGAGTTTAGTGGACTGGAGGTGCAGTTGATGGAGTTGTGTTCAGTTTAGCTTTGTTAAACTGGTTGTATTTAGTCTAACTGGCGAATAGACTAGAGATGAGTTGGGTGAATTAGTTATTAATTAATTCACAAGTTATTAACTCATAATACAACTAATGAATACATCAGTTAACTCAGTTGCATGTCAGTGCATGTTCAGTTCAGCAGGGACAGGTGTTAGAGAATCAGATTGCTATCAGTTGTGACTATAGTTATGCACCAAATCTTGCACAAATCAGGGGATTGAGTATGCCAATGAGTTTGCAAGTATTGTAGCTTGTTCTCACATGATTTAGCCAAGGAAAGACGTGGCTGCCTTGGTATTATCACCGGTTCTTGTGCAGGTATTGAGCAGCAAAGGCAGGCAAGCAGCGGAAGAGATGTGAGCCAGTGATTGATTCAGATCTGAGTTGTATTGTGTGTAACAGGTGGAGCTGGTATTGGATTGCTTGTGATAGGCATTGTACTTTGTAATGTTACATGACTCAATCATTAATATACAGATAGTTGGGTTTTTAGCGAGATGCTTTCCCCGGGATACATACTGTGTTAATGTGTGAATGCTCTTGATGTTTTATTGTTATTGATGCTGCTATATTGATGATCAACGTAGAGGAGCTATGTATTGAGTATGTTTTCCGCAATAGTACATGATCAGGATAATCTCTGTTGAATATGTGTTAAATTATTCAAAATTTCTACATGGTATCAGAGCTGGTTGATTGGTAGAAGAGATTTCTACAGGATATCAAAGCGAGGATTGATCGTCAGATCTATTATTCAGGAAGTGACTACGTTTTATTTCTTTAGGCAGAGTCTGTAATCGGGCCAGGTAGCCTCTAGATTCATCCTTCTTTTAGAAGGTGAGATATCCAGTGAATTCCCATACAGTCGATCTCTGTACAAGAAATACTTCGTTCTCATGAATTTTAGATCGGAAGCAGTTGAGTTGGTTGCTGGTGGAATTCGAAATTTGCAGAAGTATTTTCTTGGTGACAACGCAGCAATGTCTTTCAACGGATTGCGATTGGAGTATGCTCTTGAGGGCAGCTCAAACTATATTGCATGGAAGGACAGGATGGAGGCAGTATTGGATGATAAAGGGCTGAAGGAGTTCATAGATACGGATATCCCAAAGCCTACTGATGCTACTCAAGCTGATGCTTGGCAAAAGAAGATTGCAAAATGTCGAAGGATTCTGTTGGAGGGCGTGAAGGATCACATTGTGTCCAGCCTCCATGGAAAGGCTACTCCATATTTGATGTGGAAACCATTAACAGAATTATTCCAAAGCAAGAGCGATCAGAGGAAGCTGGCGCTCAAAGATAAACTCAGAAACATCAAATGCGAGAAGGGTGAAAGTATTCCCAAGTATCTCACGAAGTTCACTCAGTGTCGAGATGAGCTGGGAAGTGTGGGGGTTACTGTCGATGATGAGGACTTGGTGAGCTTGGCTCTCCTTGGTCTTCCGAAGAGTTGGCATTCCTATCAGGACTCTGTCAATGGTCGGGAGAATTTGCCAGGATGGGAAAGACTATGGTCAGATCTTGTGCAGGAGGAGATCAGGCAGAGTACTAGGGACAGATCTTCGTCAAAGGGAGCTGATGAAGAGAATTGTGCTTTGGTTGCCAAAGAAAAGAAAGGGAAGAGAAAGAAATCTTCTCAGTCTGGTGCGAAAGGCAAGAAGCAGGATATGTCCAAGGTGAAGTGTTTTCACTGTCACCAGCACGGCCACTATGCCACAAATTGTCCGTAGAAGAAGAAGAACAAGCAAGCTGCTGGATCTGCAGGGGGAGAGGCCTTAGCTTCTCAGTTTGAGCTTGATTTTTCATTGATCGCATGCTTGGTTTCAAGTGTGATGAGATCAGTGTGGTTCTTGGACAGTGGTGCGTCTTTTCACATGACGGAAGATAGAGATTTGTTCTCTGATCTGGAGGACAAAAATCTTGGAGTGCACATCGAGATGGGCGATGATGGTAGATACAGTGCGACCGGTATCGGTACCATTTCCTTTGAGAGGGAGTCTGGTAAACCCTTTGTATTGAAGGAAGTCATGCATGTTCCAGGATTGAAGAAGAATCTCATCTCAGTGGCGATGTTAGAAGACAAGGGGTATGATGTTGTTTTGAGCGAGGGAAAGGCCTTCCTGCGCAGCAAGACAACTGGTGAGACCCGGAAGATAGGGGTTCGAGTGAGGAACCTTTATCAGTTGCATGTAGATGGATGCGCAGCTATGGCAGGCAAGGCAGAAGGATTGGTGATCCGGGATGATGGCGAGTTGTGGCACAGGAGATTGGGTCACCTTCACCATGGAGCCTTGAAGATACTGCAGCAGATCACTACAGGGCTTCCTAAAGGCACACTTGCGCAGTCAGATCAGTGCAAGGGGTGTACTTTGGGAAGTTTGTGAAAGCCACCTTTCACGAGAAGGACTCAGTCGCGCCCACGAAGATCCTTGAGAGTTACACAGACGTGCGCAGGTGTGGACCTTTTCTTAGTGCTTTCACACGCAAAAACAACACAGGTATTATGTGAGTTTTGTTGATGATTTCTCTCGTAAGTGCTGGATCTTCTTCATGCAGAAGAAGAGCGAGACATATTCAAAGTTCTGTGAATTCAAAGCACTGTCGAGAAGGAGTCGGGGAAGAAGGTGAAGGCTCTTAGGAGCGATAATGGTGGTGAATACATCTCGGACGAGTTCAAGGATTTCTGCAAGGCAGAAGGGATTCGTAGAGAGCTCATAGCTTCCCATAACCCACAGCAGAACGGGGTAGCTGAGCGAAAGAACAGAACGATTTGGGTGTTGCACGGGCAATGTTGCATGATCAGGGCCTACCCCTTCACTTGTGGGCGGAAGCATGCAATACAGCAGTTTATGTGCAGAACCGTTGTCCTCATAGGATACTTGGCATGAGTACACCTGAGGAGACTTATTCTGGTAAGAAGCCTGATCTTTCTCATTTGAGGAATTTTGGTGCTAACGTTTACATGCATGTGACGAAGGATGCCAGAAAGAAGTTGGAGCCGACTGCAGAGGTTGGGATATTTGTGGGGTACACTGATACGCCCCACAACTATCGTGTGAATTTTGCAGACAGTGGTAAAACTGTTGTGCGACGGGATATAAAATTTCAGGAGGAGAAAGCCATGAAGTGTTCGCTTGAGAGGGAGCTACACTTGCATGCGGATGAGGAACTATTAGTTCCCAAGGATGAGCCACAAGACGAGGTTCATGGAGTGGAAGAGACCACTCATGCAGCGCCAACCATCAGAGGGAGAAAGCGCTTGACAGAAGCTGAGCGACTGGCTCAAGATGCAGAGAAAGTTGTAGGACCACCTACAGCCCAATGCAGGCAGAGATAGTCACCTGATCGGTACACTGGATACATGGCTCTTATGAGCAAGTGCGTTGTGACTAAGCCATCCTCTTTCAAGGAATCTGTGGAGGATCCCGCATGGGTAGACGCCATGGTGGAAGAGTATGATTCTATTCTCAGAAACAATGCATGGGAGATTGTTCCTAGACCAGAAGGAAAATCAGTGGTGGGTTTGAGATGGATCTACAAAGTTAAGCAGGCAGTTGACGGGAGTGTGGAGAAGTACAAGGCAAGATTTGTTGCCCGAGGCTTTTCACAGATTGAGGGGATCGATTATGAGGAGACCTTTGCACCTGTCGCAAAGTATTCTTCCATACAGACGATTCTTGCTCTCTCAGCGTAGATGGGGTGGCACATTCATCAGATGGATGTGAATACTGCGTTCCTTCCTGGAGGCTGGAGGAAGGAGGATGCTACTTCAGTGGAGGTAGTGGATGCCACAGCTTACCAGCAGTTGGTGGAGTCGCATGTGTGTAGGCTCAAGAGAGGCACATAGGGATATGCATTGGATGAGGTGAAGCTATGTGGCTTCATGGATGCAGATTGGGCAGGGAGCTCAAGAGGCCAAGTATATGGCAGCATTGACCTCAGGTACCATCATATCAGGGATTGTGTGCAGCGGAGGATCATGTTACTTTCGTACATTCCAATGGAGGATCAGGATGCTGATATTCTGACGAAGGCTCTCTACAGGAGCAAATTCAAGTACCACTGAGGCAGGATAGGGGTTGCTGATAATCCATATCTTGTCGAGAGGGAGTGTTGAGATTGCAACAAGATGATGGAGCTTAGTGAAAAGAGTCGCCTTCACTAAGTGGGCCCGCAGGCTATTTTTTGGCGCAAGTCTATTTTTAGACTATGTCTATTTTTAGACATATGGATCATGTCTATGGATTGCAGGTTGCTGTTTATGGATGATTGATCAAGTTGAGAAAATAGATGGACTTCTATTTTTGATGAAAGTGTGAGTGATCAAGTCTATTTTTAGACTGGCTGTCAAAAATAGAAAAGTCAAATATTATTATCTCACAATAATATTTGGACTATAAACTTTGTCTTATTCTCTTGGAGCACTTCAGTTCGAGCTACGGATGTGGCACATGCAATTGCATGAAGAAAATACGTGGTTCTTATGGGTTAGTTGAATATTTGCATGCATGACTTCAGTTAGAACTCAAGTGAGTTGAGTTTAGTGGACTGGAGGTGCAGTTGATGGAGTGTGTTCAGTTTAGCTTTGTTAAACTGGTTGTATTTAGTCTAACTGGCGAATAGACTAGAGATGAGTTGGGTGAATTAGTTATTAATTAATTCACAAGTTATTCACTCATAATACAACTAATGAATACATCAGTTAACTCAGTTGCATGTCAGTGCATGTTCAGTTCAGCAGGGACAGGTGTTAGAGAATCAGATTGCTATCAGTTGTCACTATAGTTGTGCACCAGATCTTGCACAAATCAGGGGATTGAGTATGCCAATGAGTTTGCACGTATTGTAGCTTGTTCTCACGTGATTTAGCCAAGGAAAGACGTGGCTTCCTTGATATTATCATCAGTTCTTCTTGCAGGATTGAGCAGAGGAGGCAGGCAAGCAGCGGAAGAGATTTGAGCCAGTGATTGATTCAGATCTGAGCTGTATTGTGTGTAACAGAGGTGGAGATACTTGTGAGAAGTATTATGTTGTGTAATGTTACATGACTGAATCATTAATATACAGATAGTTGGGGTTTTTAGCGAGATGCTTTCCCCGGGATACATACTGTGTTAATGTGTGAATGCTCTTGATGTTTTATTGTTATTGATGCTGCTATATTGATGATCAACATAGAGGAGCTTATGTATTGTGTATGTTTTCTGCAATAGTACATGATCAAGATAATCTCTGTTGAATATGTGTTAAATTATTCAAAATTTCTACAATGACCTGAAAAATTTAGACTTCTTTATCACTCAAGACTTCTTCTACAACTCATGACTAACTACTTAGAGCTTACTTAGCTCTTTTTTTACAATCCCATGGTCCACGACCATGGGTAGATATTTGCTGTTGACTTTAATTTACAAAATAAGGACGGACAACCCTTTATGACTCATGACACCTTCACACTCCGTGACCACAAAATATGGAGAATTTACAACTTTATTACAAAATTTGACCCAAAACATGGGCTTTTAACCCCAAAACTGTCCTCGGGGATTCTCATTCCCAACAGACCCCTAACATAAACATCGTGACTTGCCCTCGAGTCACTCGGTAGGCGCAGATATCTTAGCATGAAGACCTCCCAGCTCGACTCGTATGACCGCATCCTCAGCAGTGCACTGTGCAGCCACCTGCTTCGTGTCTTCAACCATCTGCTCGGTCACTGCTCCTGAACTGTCGGCTTGAAGCTTTTGTTGAGTTGCTTGTAGAGTCACAAGCTTTCCTTCAATAGAGGCTATCACCGTGTAAGCCTCATCCAGCCAGGGCTTCAATCGTGCCTTCCGCACTGCTTCCTTGTGCAGCGCTACATCCACCTATTCCTTCAGTTGCTTGACCTCTTGCAGCTTTGCCAGTCTCTGTCTGAGCGCAATGGTTCATGTTGTGCCCTTGACTTCACCATAGCGCTAATTTTGGACCTGTTGGTGAAATCCAACTAAAAATATTTCTTCCTCAAGCTCAGCCAACTACGCGAGCCTTTCTTCCAGGGCTCCACGATCCATCATACTCGTGAGTGCCACTATGCGTATACTAGGCACAATGTATTCCATGGGCATTACCGCTTCAACACCATAGACAAGCCTAAAGGGTGTTTGTCCAATCAACTTCTTGCATGTCATCTGATAGCCCCATAGTACTATGGGTATGCGTAGGTCCCAATCACTTCACTGAGCATTGCAAACCTTGGTCAACACATTCTCTAGCACTTTATTGAATGCTTCCACCATCTCATTAGCATGCAGGTGATACGGCATGCTCTTGTTGTGATATACCTATAATTCCTCCATTAACGCGTTGATTGTCTCATTCAGAAAGTGTATATTGCGACCACTCATCAAACTCTTTGGACATCCAAATCACGTCAATACATACTCAAAGAGGAACTTCACAACATTCACACATATACAATCCTTTACAGGTTGTGACTCCGCCCATCGAGTCAAATACTCCGTCGCAATGATAATGTACCTTGCTCCCGTCTTTCCTTGGGGTTAAATTGATCCCACAAAAATCTATCGCTCATTTCTCAAAGGGTTGTAACATCATCTGTGGATTCAGAGGTAGCCCATCCCTCCATGGTGGCCTACCAGTCCTTGGACACACATCACACGCTTTGCAATAAGCTTTTGAATCCTGATGGAGGGTTGGCCACCACAACCCTGCACGTAGAATCTTTTGCACAATGGCTCTCCCTGCATAATGTCCTCCAACAGTGCCCCCTAAACATCCATGAGGACACTTCTCCTTTCAAACTATGGTACATATCGTCACAATATTTCATCAGACCCCATTTTGTACAAATGCCCGCAATGACAGAAAATTTTGTCATGTGCACCACTAACTCCTTCTTCTACTAGATGGTTTATCCTTTTGGGGTAGTTCCTGTCATCAGGAAGTGTATGATATCTTCAAAATGACTATCCACAATGCGCACTGCAAATAGTTGTGCGTCAGGCAGTCCCTCTTCCAAATTAGTGGGCTCTTCCCCTGTTTCGATGCGTGATAGATGGTCTAGTCCCATGTTTAGTCATTCATGCTTCACAATAACTTTAAAATCATACTCCTGGAACAATAACAAACATCTACATATTCTTCGCCCCAACACAGGCTTATTGACTAGGTATTTCAACATGGAATGATCTGTATACATCTTAAAATGGCCACCCAGCAAGTAGTGTCTAAACTTATGGAGTGCGTATACCATAGCTAACCCTTCACGCTCGGTGGTGGAATAGTTCTTCTCTGCCTTGGATTACCTTCTGCTTGCGAACGCTATAGGATGGTCTAAGTCTCCGCCACCAACATGTGTCAATACTGCTGCCAGCACTGTACATGACGCGTCGACATGTACATGAAACTCCATCTTCCAATCCTGGTGTTGAAATGTGGCAACAAGAATATTCCAATTTTAATTTTTCCTTGAATTAAAATTCAAATTTAGTCTCACAGTTGTTTGAAAAATAATTAATTAATTCATCTTGAGTTAATTAGTTGGATAAATTCAAACATAAAGTCTTTATGAAGTCATGCAACAGTTATCCCTTTGATTGAGGAAGTTATCCCTTAATTAAGGAGAAAAGGATGACTTGCATTTGAGTTGTAATTAGATTGCTTAGTTAACTGAGTAAAGTCTAGTTAAATTAGTTCCAAATTGTTGGAGGAACTAATTGTGAGTTCAGTCAGTTAATGCATGCATGCATGAAACTAGTGTACTCCAGATAACTGAATATTCTCTCATAAATAACTCATGCATGTCATTTTAGACAAAGACCCAGTTGAGATTAAAGGCAGGGACAATGTACTATCAGTTGCAAGAATTTTCCTATAAGAAAATCTCTTGTATGCAGAAGGATTTCATTCCTTGATATTTGCACAGTTTTACAGTGTGTTGGAGTAGTGTGTGTGATCAGTGTTACACAAGGTTACAGCAGGAACACCCAGGGAAAATTGCGCAAGGAAATAGGAGGCTTCAAGGGCAGAGGAAAAGGCATATGAGTTGTTTATTCTGTCTATGAGCAGTAGTGAGGGATTGTATTGAGAGCTGTGAGAGCCAAAAGGTGTGTGTAATCCTGAGATATTTCCACTTGTATGATAATACAGATAGCGAGGTTTTTAGCTGAGGCTTTCCCCAGAGTATTCTTCTGTGTTTCAGGTGTATTGATTCTTCTTCTCTGTTATATGTGTTTTGTTTGATCTTTCACAAATCGATTAAGCTTCCAAAAGTTTGATTGTAGAATTAGATTAAGTATTTTTCTTTAGTATATTGCATTATCAGGTTGATCTACAGTGAGAATTTCTACATGATATCGAAGCAAAGGTGATCAAAGCGGTGAACAGTATACTTTGAAGGGAAAAATTGAAGTTTGAAGTTCTTGATTACAGGGACAAAATTGAATTCTTTTCACACCTCAAAGTTCACCAATGGCATTCAATGGCTTGAGACTCGAGCATGCTCTGGATGGAAGATCAAATTACATAGCATGGAAGGATCACATGGAAGCGGTATTAGAAGACAATGGTTTGAAGGATTTCATTGATCAAGAAATCCCCAAGCCAGCAACAGCTAATGCCTAAGAATCGGCTCAATGGAAGAAGTGTGTGGCGAAGGCAAGGCAGATTCTTTTGGAGGGATTTTGAGACCATATTGTCTCAAGTCTCCATGGGAAGGAGACTCCATATTCAATGTGGAAGACATTGAAGGACCTATAGCAAAACAGCAGTGACCAGAGGAAACTAGCGCTCAAGGACAAGTTTCGGAAAATCAAGTGTGAAAAGGGTGATACTATTTCTACATATCTGAACAAGCTCACCACTTGTAGAGATGAGCTTAGTAGTGTAGGAATAATGACTGCCGATGATGACATGGTGAGTCTTGCTCTCCTCAGTCTTCCAAAGAGCTAGCATAACTACCAAGACTTGGTGAAAGGAAGAGAGAAACTGTCAGATTGGGAACGACTATGGTTGGATCTGATGTAGGAGGAGATCAATAGGAGCACCAGAGATGGTTCTTCATCTAAGCATGATGATGAAGAGAATATAGCCTGAGCTAGTAAGGCAAGGAAAGGGAAAGGGAAGGCTTCGCATTCCAAAGCGAGTTCTTCTCATAGTGGGAAGAAGATTGAAAAATCTAAAGCGAGATGCTTTAACTGTCATGAGGTGGGCCATTATGCAACTAATTTTCCATTGAAGAAATCCAAGAAGGGATCCTCGAAAGGATCAGAAGGTGAGGCATTAGCCTCTCAGTTCGAATTGGATTTTACCCTCATCGCATGTATGGTTTCATCGATGGTGGGTTGTGTTTGATACCTTGACAACGGAGCCTCATTCCACGTGATTGGAGATAAGAGTTTGTTCAATACCTTGGAGGAGAAATATCTCAAGATGCACATAGAGATGGGTGACGATGGGAATTACAGTGTTTCAGAAGTGGGCACGGTTACTTTTCAAAGGGAGCATGGAGCTCCTCTCACCTTGAAAAATGTGAAGTATGTGCCTAGACTGATGAAGAACTTGGTATCGGTTGCAATGTTCGAAGACAAAGGCTACGATGTTGTCTTCAGTAAAGGAAAGGTGTTCCTGAGACACATAGCCACGGGTTAGACCAAGAGGATTAGGATTCGAGTGAAGAATCTCTACAAACTAGAGGTAGATGATTGTCTTGCATTGAGTTTGAAAGAAGAATTGGTGCAAAGCCAAGATATTAGTGATTTATGGCATAGGATGTTGGGCCACTTACATCATGGGGCCTTGAAGATAATGCAACAGATCTCTGCAAGACTTCCCAAAGATAAACTTGAGCAAGTGGACACATGCAAAGGTTGTACCTTGGGAAAGTACACCAAGTCTTCCTTTCATGATGGAGACAGTCGAGCTAACATGATATTAGAGCGAGTTCATACACATGTGTGTGGACCATTCTCGATAGCATCCACTGTGAAGCAAAGGTATTATGTGATTTTAGTTGATGATTGTTCTCGTAAATGTTGGATTTATTTCATGCAGAAGAAGGATCAAACTTTCTCAAATTTTTGTGAGTTCAAAGCTTTGGTTGAGAAAGAATCAGGGAAGAAGATCAAGGCCTTGAGAAGAAAAAATGGTGGAGAGTATGTCTCTCAAGAGTTTAAGGACTTCTATGTAGCAGAAGGAATTAAATGGGAGTTGACAGCACCTCATAACCCACAGCACAATGGGGTGGTCGAGAGGAAGAACAGGACGATTGTGGGGGAAGCTCAGGCGATGTTGCATGACCAAGGCCTACCATTTCATTTGTGGGTTGAGGCATGCAACACAGCGGTCTATTTGGAGAATAGAAGCCCACATCATATACTTGGGATGAAGACACCAGAAGATGCTTTCTCCGGGAAGAGACCAGATGTGAGTCACTTCAAGATCTTTGGCTCATCAGTATTTTTCTATGTAACCAAGGATGCTCGGAAGAAACTTGAGACGACTGCTAAGTTGGGGATACTTGTGGGGTACACTGATACACCTCACAACTATCGAGTGCACTTGCCTACCAGTCAGAGGACAGTGGTACACAGAGATCTAAAGTTTGATGAGCAGAAGGCCATGTGAGTTTCCCTTGAGAGGGAGCTCCAATTACAAGCTGTGGAAGAACTTTTGGTTCCTATGGAGGAGGAGCTTCAGACTAATGTAGAGAAGCCGCATGCAGAGGTTCCAAGAGTGGAGGAATCCACTCAAGCAGAGTCTTCCAAAGATGGACAAAAGTGATCAAGAGAAGCTGACAGATTATTGTCAGATGCGAGAGAGAATGTGGGAGAACCATCTTCTTAGCGCAAACAGAGGAGGTCACCTGATAGGTGCACTGGATACATGGCCCTTGTTGGGGAATGTATTGAGACTGAGCCATCTTCCTTTGAGGAATCATTGCAGCAATCGATTTGGGTTGATGCTATAGTAGAGGAGTATGACTCCATAGTTCAGAACAGTGTTTGGGATGTGGTTCCAAGACCGAGGAAAATTTCAGTTGTGAGTTTCGTTGGCTTTACAAGGTAAAGCAAGTTGCTAATGGTAGAGTGGAGAAACATAAGGCAAGGTTTGTTTCCCGTGGTTTCTCACAAGTCGAGGGGATTACTATGATGAGACTTTTGCTCTCATCGCAAGGTACTCATTTATCATATCGATGTTGCCACTATCAGCGTAGATGGGTTAGAAGATCCATCAGATGGAGGTGAAGACTGCATTCCTCAATGGCAAGATTGAGGAAGAGGTGTACATAGAGCAGGCGGAAGGTTTTGTGACCTTCGATTGTGAGTCACATGTGTGCTGACTCAAGAGAGCTTTGTACGAGCTGAAGCAAGCACCTCGTGCTTGGTACACCAAGATCGACAACTACTTCACCGAGTTGGGCTTCATAAAGAGTGAAGCGGATGCAAACTTGTACCACATCATGGTGGAAGGTAAGTAGTTGGTCATTATTCTTTATGTTGATGATCTCATATTGACAGGTGATGATCAATTGATCATGTCTTGCAAGGAGGACCTTGCAAGAGAATTCAAGATGAAAGACATGGGTCTCATGCACTACTTCCTTGGCATGGAAGTGTGGCAGAAGGATGGGGAGTTTTTTGTCTCTCAAGGCAAGTATGCCAATGAGATACTCAGGAGATTCCACATGGAGAAGTGAAAACCCATGCAGACTCCTCTAGTAGGTAACTGGAGGAAGGAGAATGCTACTTCAGGAGAAGAAGTAGAAGCTATTGTGTATAGGTAGCTTGTGGGTTCACTGATGTATTTAGTGAACACACGACCAGATTTTCTCTATACGGTGAACCAACTGAGTCAATCTATGGTTCATCCTACCAAGTTGTTCTTTAAGGTAGCTAAGCATGTTTTGAGATGTTGTAGGAATTTACAGGGTAAGTTCCTCAGGCAGAACACCAAAGGACATCGCTCACAAATAGATCACAAATCAATACACCAGTATTGTTGACGTGGTTAAAACCCTCAAAGAGGGAAATAGTCCACGGCCTGGGCCAACGTGGCCACTGCAGGCAATTTATTAATAAAAGAATGAAAACATACTTAAGCTTCTCTCATGAACGGTTACCCTACAAATGATCCTCCATGCTCTTTAAATAGAGATCATGGACCAATCGGGTGTTAAGCCATGGATCAAGTGTCGGTAATACCGAGGAGAGAATGAATTGTCAGATCACTACATATCGTGACCGTCAGATTGTAAGTTACAAAAGTACAGTGTAAAGAAACACACTTTACCTAACTCTACACTAGACCAAGCTATACTTAACTATTTCCTGTGTGTCGGAATATCCTAATGTCCCACCCTAAGAACAACTTGGGATAGGATTGAAGGATGTACAAATATGACACAATAGGAGAAGGGAGGAGGCATTAGAGCCTATCCCCCCTTAGTGACAACTTCCTGAACTCCAACCATAAATCGAAGTTTAGTAAACTTCACCTCTGTGAGAGCCTTTGTAAAGATGTCTGCAACTTGATCATTTGTTGAACAATATTTCACTTCAAGAACATGGTCGTGAATGAGCTTTCTGATGAAGTGCGTGTGCAGTTCAATGTGTTTGTTGCGTTGATGTTGGACTGGATCTTTGCATAGTTGAATGGAACTTTGATTATCAAACCAAAGTGTAGTCAGATGCTACTACTGAATGCCAAAATTTGACAGGATCTAACGAAGCCACAGGGCTTCCTTACTAGCTTCTATGGCACCATGATACTCTGCTTCTACTGAAGAAAGAGAAATGGCACTTTGTTTCTTGCAAGCCCATCTAATAGGTCTTGAACCAAGAGTGAACACATAACCTGCAGTAGACTTTCAATCATCAGGGTCACCAACCCAATCAGAATCAGTGAAACCAACCAATAGAGGAGATGCTTCTGCACTGTGATGAATCCCAAACTGAACTCTACCTTGAACATAACAAAGTATTCTTTTAGTTGCTTTCCAATGACTTTCATGTGGGTTTTGCATAAACCGAGCAATAAGGCCAACAACAAAGGAAAGGTCAGAACGAGTATGGGTCAAATACAAAATTTTTCCTACAAGTTGATAGTATAAGGTAGAATCAACTTCAGGGGAAGTACAAGTGACTGAAAGTTTGGCTCCAAACTGAAAGGGAGAAGGGGTTGGCTTACAGTCTTCCATGTGAAAATGGAATAGAAGATCACATGCATACTTGGAGACCAAGAAAATAATGCAAGTGTCCTAATTCTATCATTTCAAACTTCTTTTTAAGGTTGGACATCACATGGTTTATAAGTTTGGGATCACTACCAGTAAGGATAAGATCATCAACATAAAGAACAAGAATGATAAGAGACTTGTCCACTTTCTTGGTGTAGATAGTATTGTCAGAATGACACCTAGAAAATCTAGTTTCTAAAATAAAGCTATCCATTTTGGCATACCAAGCTCGAGGGGCTTGCTTGAGACCATAAAGGGATTCCTTAAGCTGACATACAAGGCTGGATTTTGTTTGTATAAAGCCATTAGGTTGTTCAATATAGATTTATTCATGCAATTCCCCATGCAAGAAGGCAGATTTAACATCCATCTAATGGACTTCCCATTTGAAAGAGGTAGCAAGGGAAAGAACAAGGTGGATAGAGTTCATTTTGGCAACAGGGGAGAAGGTTTCAGTATAGTCAATTCCTTCAACTTGTGAAAAACCCTTAGCAACAAGACGAGATTTATGTTTATCAACTTTTCCATCTGGCCCATACTTGGTTCTATAAACCCATTTGCATCTAACAAGTTTTTGTCCCTTTGGAAGGGGAACAAGATCACATGTATCATTTGTCAATAATGAATGATATTATTCATTCATAGTTGTGTCCCAATCTGGATGGCTTGAAGCTTCTGCAAAGGTGTCAAGCTCATAATTATATGAAGCTTAAGTTATTAAAGAAGAGGATCTATCGAACTAAGAACGTGTACGTCATTGATCTATAGGATCACCGGCAAGAGCACCTACTACATCCCGAGTAGCACGAATCCATTTTGGAAGTTGAGGAGTTGAAGGAGGATCATAAGAAGGTGGGGGAGGATTGTCATCCTCACTGCCATCATCTGAAGAAGAAATATTTTCAAAAGTAAAAGGGATAGAGAGAGGTGGCATATCCGCCAAAGTAGGCTTGTAGGCCGACATATTTTTAACAAACTTTACATCTCTTCTAATGATAACATTTTTGGACTTAAGTGGAATAAGTCTGTATCCTTTGACATCTTCAGAATATCCAACAAAAATACATTTTTCACTCTTAGGTTCTAAAACTTTATGTTTCTCATATGGAATATGGGCCCATGCTTCACTTCCAAAAACACGAAAGTGACTTACATCTGGTTTAATTGAGCTCCATGCTTCTTCTAGAGTGATATTCTTTAAAACCTTAGTAGGAGGGTGATTTATTATGTAATTTTCACAGTTAATTACTTCTACCCAAAAATTAAGACTAATTCCTTTAGCTTCTCGCGCCAAGCAAGACCGCGTCCCCTTCATCCAATCAATAGGGCCTTTCCATTCCAATTCTTCCAATACGTTGGGCCAAGCAAAAATGCGAGAGGGGAGGTGCTTGTGGGGGAGCTACCCCTCGGCTCGGAGGGAAGGAAAAGGTAAACCTCGAATATGATCAATTCCTCTCCCGCTGGTCGGGCGATGGCGGCCTTATTAGTATTCCATTCTCAATGCAAAAGTTTATGAATTTGTTGTTAACATATTCTCTGCCATTATCAGATCTTAGCTTAAGAGTTTGATGTCTAGATTGTTGTTCAACAAAGGCCTTAAAGGCCAAGAACATGTTAAATGCTTCACTCTTGAGTTTTAAGAAGTATACCTAAGTGCGTCTAGAGAAATCATCAATGAAAGTTAAGAAATACTTGTAGCAAAAGAATGAAACAACTAGAAGTGGACCACATAAATCACTATGCACAAGTTGTAAAGGGGCGAGGCGTGCCAAGAGGCATGTTTTTCAAAACTATCCCAATGATGTTTTCTGAGTACACATCCAGAACAAACACCATCTCTACAAGATACCAATGGAAGACCTATCACCATATTTTCTTTACATATATTCTCAAGGGAGCGATAGTTTAAGTGACCAAATTACTCATGCGAAAGTTTGCTCACTTCATCCTTATGAGTAACAAATACCTACGGAAGATTTGATGACCCAAAGTTGTTCAACTTATACAACCTTGTAGAATCATCAGGAATGCCATTAGCTAAAATCTGTCTAGGATCTCTTAGGTCCTTAATTACAACATCGTGAGGTGAAAATTCAATGATTTTACCTTCACCTGAATGAGTTATCTGATATACAGATAGAAGGTTTCAGGATAAGGTTGGAACACATAATACATCATTGAATTGACCACTATCTATATGAACAATTCCAATCCCTACAACACTGAGAGATCTATCATCACCAACATGTATATTTTTGGTGTTACAATCATTTAAATAAGAAAACATGGCTTTGTTTTTGGCCATGTGATAAGAAGCTCCAGAATCAATGAGCCATTCATGAGAATGAGAAGAAGAAGATACATTTAGTGCATATCCAGACTGAGATGCTTGACAACCACATGCAGAAAGTTTTATTCCTGAAGATGAAGTTGAAGTTGTTGAGTGCTCCAAATCGATGTTATGCTTCTTCATTGTTGCTTCCAAGGCTTCCATCTTATTAAAGCATTTGGATTCTAAGTGGCCATCTCGATTACAAAAGTGGCAATGTCTATCAGTCTTCTTCCCTTTGTTTTTATTTTCTTTATCATTTTGTTGAAATAATTTTTCATTTTGACACTGAAATGGCTTAGGACACTTGTTTGGTTTAGGACCATTCTTTTTAGGATACGGCTTCTTAGGATTCTTTGAATTTGGTTGCTGCTAGGTGGCTAAGGCTTTCTTAGAAGAGTTTCCAAGATTAAGAAGACCAAGATGTAAGAGTTTTTCTTGTTCTCTTATTAAATAATCACAAAAGGCATCAAAGAAAGGGGACTTTTAGTCTTGTCCTTGATAAATGAAGGCTTCTCTTGTAGAATGGAAGGTGGAAACAAACACAGAGTAGGCTAGTCCCAACTTAGTAAGAATGGAATAGATAAGGTTACCATCTTATTTCTTAACCTTAACACCTTCCAAGAGAAGTCTAAAGGTCTTGATCTTGGACAAAAAAATTTCAATGGAAGAAAAATTATTGGGGTCCAATGTAAGCAACTCATTTTTGAGTTGATGGGCTCTAAGTTCATTTGTAATTCCAAAAACTTCAGTGATCTGTTTCATTGCTTCATAAGGAGTATCAAGTTCTGCAATGTGGAATCTAAGGTATGGAGAAATAGACATCCCTATCAATCCACGTGCTTGATCTTGCCTATTTTCCCATTTGGTTGCCTTATCTTCATCTTTCGGTTTGGTTTCTTGGCCTAAGGCTATTCTGTAATGACATTTACTTCTAAGTAAATCCAAAATGTAGGACCACCATTGGAAGTAGTTGGTGTTGTCAAGAATAACTTGGCATGGACTTTCCATTTTAACATAAACTGAAGTTATAGATGATAAAACTAAGTGTTCTATTGGAAATATCTCGAAAAATTA
Source organism: Pinus taeda (assembly GCA_000404065.3). Taxonomy (NCBI): domain Eukaryota; kingdom Viridiplantae; phylum Streptophyta; class Pinopsida; order Pinales; family Pinaceae; genus Pinus; species Pinus taeda. Next base: position 5,512 of record APFE031316958.1, on the reverse strand, counting down.
AGCTGATTCAAAAAAACAGCTCTCAAAACGGCTTCCGAATGAAGAAGTTATGGCTTTTTGAAGAAAAGTTGTTGAAGATGCCGACGAAGTGCGGGAATGTGTGGAAATGAATGATAATGTTATATTTAAAAAAAATCCACCCCCTTTCCAAACTTAATCTAATTAGGTCAACAAAAAGAAAGACTTGAACTCAAGACCTCTATTCTCATAAAGTAGCTTTGGACCAAGTGAGCTAGATTAAAAGGTTAGTAATTTTTGGAAAAGAGGAAGGGGTTTTTTTTTTGGTAGTCATTGAAGCTCTAGGGTGTGTGCTTACCTGGAAAAGCTATTTTTTTCCCTACAAAACAAAAAACACAAAACACAACACAAACATACAAAAAAAACAAACCTTGCGGCTTGAAGTTAGCTTTAGCCGGAAACTAAATATTTTCCTCAATGTTTCTGATTTTGCGAGATCACACTAAGGCGCAGCAAAAAAGAGCATATGCATGAGAAAAATCCTTCCTTTCTATTTCAATTTTCCCAAACCAAAAAAATAAAAGGTATAGTAATAAAAAAAAAACAAAGAGCTAAATAAACCGAAATAAATAGAGAGAAAATAACTAAAAACTGCAAATAAACATTGTATACCTACATATCTTAAAAATGACGTAGCTAGGGCTACCAGAAACCCTTTCACGTCAAACAAAAGGGGTTCCTCACTGGAACAGATGCTCCTAACACAATAGAGCAGTGCTCTCAGCCTGAAAGTAGTCAGTAATAGTAAATCTAGGAAATGACAGTCGAATGCAGTTCTACTAGCTTCAGATTTGGATCACCAACATATGTGGCCCTCAAATAGCTCTGTCACGCGGAATGAGTCGATCTTGCGGACAAGATAGACCTTCCTAGAATCTAAATAAGACCTAATGACAAACAAACCAACCAGACACTATCTTTCTCTAAATGCGCTTTATAAATAATGGCAAACAAATGTGTTTAAGGGCCTACCTCATGTCTAACGCAAGTTCGGAGATGCCTTCGCTTCTTTGATCCAAGTAAGTTCCTTCGTCGCAAACCTGCAAGCACAAACAAGGAAAACAATTAAATAGCACCTGAATATCCAATATTATAAAACATATTTAACATGAAAGTCAAGGAGTCCATGAACCAAATAGCATAAGATACTTGTTGAGAAAAATGATTTTGATTTTATTAATTCAAAAGAAAAGAACCTTACAACCTTTGCCTTAACGTTGTACAAGCTCCTTCCAGGGTCCAACAAGAAGTCTCCTCTACTTTGACAAGATTCACTCACTCCCTAATGGGGCCAAAAAGGTATGTGATCTCTCCTCTTAAGCTCAAATAGGAAGTCTTGAGTTCACTAGCATTTACCCTCAAAAAGTTCAGCTTCCAACCTCCCTGGCCACTGACCCAATGCCTCAATTTATAGTGCAATGGAGATCAGTTACCAGCTCCTCCTTCAAAGGGATAGAGTCCTCCTTCAAAGGGATAGCTCCTCTCAACAAGGGATTAGTTCCTCCTATGATGGGATGTGTTACACAGTAAAATGTCACTGTCATCATGTCAGTCTCCCCACTGTGTTGTGAAAACACATTCACCTATGCTCATGCTCCTCAAATGGCTAAAAAACCCTCTTTGCCTAAGTTAAATGAATCATCGCGTCTGTTAATAAAATAACCGAGCTGACAGGCAGAGTCCAGTGTACCTGATGCGCTGCCAGCGCGGAAGCACACGTCTTTTCCGCGCTGGTCCCATTTTACGAACAGCGCACCCTCCGTTTGTCCTATTGAGCGCTGACCGGACCTCCTCTATAGTTGATCTACGATGTCAGCGCGTCAGTTCAGTGTCTCACCAGCGCTGATCCTGTTTGGGCAAAGTTGTTCTAACAACCAACCTTCCAGATCCCTCCAGACTTGGTTGTTAGCATTG
>APFE031316955.1:0-11464 GCA_000404065.3 Pinus taeda | reverse complement strand
TCTCCTCACAAGTCAACAAATGGAAGTCTTAATTCCAGCAGCATTTACCCTATAGAATGTTCAGCTTTTAACCTCCCCTCCTTTGGCCCAATGCCTGTATTTATAGTATTCTAGAAGAGGGTATTCAGTTCCAACATCAATGGGATACTCCCTCTTTTGGATGGGGTAGCTCCTCTCTTGATGGGATAAGCTCCTCTATCATAGGGGTGCATGAACCATCTGGAGGCGCTCAATACACGTCAAGAACTCTTCTAGAAGGCTCTAGAAGTGACCACAAGTAACTTTTTTAAAGATGAAACTTGCGCCTTTTGACTTTTACAGGGGTACGCACCCTAGCTTTAGTATACAGAGCGTATTACTACGCAGGTCTAATGTATATGGAGTGCGTACACGCAGGAAAGGTAGAGAGAATCTGCGTACCCAGAGATAAACATGTTTTTAAGTGACTTTCTCTGCCTTTGAGGTTTTGACATGAAGAGCAGAGGTATGGGGCTTGACAAAGAGGACAATGTGGCTATTGATGAGGCCACATACTGCAGATAGTCAGGGTGACAAAATTCAGTGTAACACTATTGCAACCCCAACATCTACAATTCATCTCATGAGAATGCACTTCTTCATGCTCCAAATGATCACTTCTTGTGACACTTCAGTCTACTTGTACAACTCTACTATACCAAAACAAAGTCACCGACCTTACCTTCAACTCCCAAGTCATCTCCTACAACCTAACATTCTAAGTTCTTCATTGTAGCTGACACCCTTTCTTGGTTCCCTTAGCATCCACTACCAACTCATAGGAAATGGATCACATTAAGATCTATATTCAACAATAACTGTAGATCACCATCATAGCCACTACCCTAAAATGCTCCTACAATTTGTGCAAGGTGCCCAAAGTCAGATGAGTGAATTGAAAGATTTGTGTTCCTCTTGTTTAAGTGAGGCATGCCCACACTAATACTTCTATCACTTTTTACCAATGATCCCTTGATCTTTAGGTCATATTGGCAATCATCCTCAAACTTCCCAAGGAGCACTTTGTCTCATCCTAGGTTCCATATTCCTCATCAAAGGGGAGGAAGCATATTCCTCATCAACTTGGTTTTATTTCTTGGTTGCACTGTCTAAGTTGAATTCATGTGTTATCTTGGTCCAATCCTTCATTTTCTTCTTTTTTCCAATCATAACTAAACTACCTTTCTCCTCCAAGTAACTTTTCTTTGGCACTATCATTGTGGTCACACAAAGAAATGTCTTCACCTCTTCCTCAAGTTGTCAAGTTTCCTCCTACATCTCAAAAATATTTCCAAGGCATTGATGTATTAGTGCCTCCTTACCTTATCCTTTATAATGAACAATAATATCCCCAACCTAGTTTCAATGTGGAGATGAACATGGCTTGTTTCCATTACAAATTTGATATCTATAACAAACCAACTCCTACTTGGTCTTTCATTTCACCAAAATTAGCACTTCTACAAGTTCCTTAGGCTCTATTACCTATGCCTATGCAACAAACCACTTATGGCATTATTCAATGGATGGAAGATGGTAGGTAACTACTAAGCACACCTTTGATAGCCATAAAAAGGTTCTACCCCATATCCACTATGGTATTTATCCTAGCAAATTGGTGTTCCTAACTTCCTTCCAACAACATGCCCAAACTTGTTATCAAGGAACCTAGAACATCCAACATTATCTTTCAAATCTATTGTACTTCAGATACTCCCAAGCCTATTGGATTTACCTTCAAAATCATTCGTACTTAGAGTTCTTCCATCTTACTACTTCTTCCTCAAAGAAAATTCCATTATCAAATGATTTGGTAGCAAAGGAAACAACTGATAGTCTTACCTCTAGATATTGGTAATTCAAGTAACCACGTAGTAGCTTCCTTGTGATGAGTTTGTAACCTTGGAAACATTCCTCCTAAATAATCCTACTATAGATAGCATCCAAGTCTCTACTTGGTTGATCAAAGTTTACAAATCTTGAATCCATAACTAAGCATTTGTACTAATTTGGTCTAACTTCTCCACATATGCTTGGTACAAGTGATAAATCTTGTAGTCTAAATGTTCCAATTCCATGGCCATAACTTCCATGCTGATCTTTCATTACCCTTCTTCTGCACTATCCAATTCACACATAGGCATGTCCAAAGAAATTTCTTTGAAACCACTTGCCACAATAGTGACACTGGTGAAGAGAACCAAAATGTCACCATGTTAGCTCTGAAACCACCCATTGTGATAGTGATAATGGTGAAGAGCACAAAAAATTATACTCTTATACCTCTTGCCATTAACCTGAACGCTACCCAAATTTATCTTTGCAAACTTGAGTTTGACCCAAGTTTGTCAAGTCACCTCTTACAAGCTAGATTTCTAACTTCTTCATTGAAATTAACACCCTTTCTTGGTTCCCTTAGCCTCCACTACCAAATCCTAAGAAATGGATCACACTAAGCTCTATATTCAAGAATAAAATTGTACGTGGCCATCATAGCCACTACCCTAAAATTCTCTAACTATTGGGCATTAGATAATCTATCACTCCTCGTGTGTTTCATGACACATGCTTAACTGCCTCTTGAGGATCCATTAACTTTGGGGATTTGTCTGTTTAATAACACCTACAGATTTTGGTGGAACGACAATCGTTATTCCAATAAGTGGTATCAGAGCCAAAGGTCTCGAGTTCGAAACACCACTGGCTTGCACTGGGGGGGATATTGTTGGGCATTGAATAATACAATTATCCTCTTGTGTTTCACGACAAGTGCTTAACTGCCTCTTGAGGATATGTTAACATCAGAGATATGTTTGTTTACTAAAACCTATGGGTTTTGGTGTAACAAAAATCATGACTTGAACACCAACAATTTGTCCAAAGTTTCCAAATGTAGATAAGAAAATTGAAAGAATCTTGTACCTCCTCCTTAAGAAAGGCATGTCCACACTGGTACTTCTATCACTTTCTCCAAATGATCCCTTGATATTTAGGTTATCTTGGAAATCATCCTCAAACTTCCCAAGGAGAACTTTGTCTCATCCTAAGTTCCCATATACAAATGTGAGGAAGAATATTCCCATCAACTTGGTTTTCTTTGTTGGTTACATAATCTACGTTGAATGCATGTGTTCTCTTGGTCCTGTTAGCACTCAAACTAGCAGGGGTCCTAAACGGGAATCCTAGAGGGACAACGATGGAGACTTAGCCCACTATCACCTCATCTAAGGCTCCCTACTCTTTATGGAATTTCACCAATGGGAGGATACCTAGTGTATCCTGAATCACTTGTGAAGGATGGATGAACAATTGATCCAGGTGGCTCTAGACAAGATCAGATTCAGAAGTGACTTCATAATAGCTCAAAAATCAAAGTCATCGGATTGACGTGAAACCAAAACCATATCGTAGTGCTCATCACCTTGATTCCAATAGTGTGAACAACACTCAAATCCATGTCCGTATGCTCCAGATATTCACGATCAAAGTTCTGGTCAAACTTAGCCAAGTGGTTGGCTTAATGAGGCTACAAATTGAATGGGAACAGACGCACGAAATTTGGCTCCGGAGAATGGGAGAATTTGTAGGATGGTTAATTTTCTTATGAACCCTTAAATTCGACAAAATTGAAAATGGATAATAAGGTTAGAGAACCGAAAAATATTAAAATATTAGGGGTGGTGGGTTGCCACCCCCACCACCCCCGTTGGAGGATATTACAACATATATTAACAAAATTCTAAGTTTGGGTCGACGGGTCACCACCCCCACCGAACCCTAGTCATATAAAAAATGATTATACATATATAATGGTGTTGGGTGGGCCGCCCACCGATGGGCCTGGCCTACACCCCTCTATTTGGTGCCAAGTTAATGGAGGCAACAGGGTTTGAACCTGCTCGGCTGGTGTGACTGACCCACCACCTGAGCACCTCCACTACAATCCAAAACAAAAATGGTGGTAATATATATAACGAGCTGACAGTTAAAACAAATTTCTACTGGTAAAAACAAACCCGCGTCAATTTGGAATTCCATTAAAACAATATGCCATGGGTCGGCGGGATTGGAACCCCCAACCTCCCCACATCCAATGCTATGCCTTAACCAACATGCCAAGGATGACGACTTTGTAAATTTCATCACTCGCCTACTATATGAACTCGCCATTTCGTAGTTGCTAGACAAAGGCTGGAATTGGGAAGACGAAACATCGAACTAGGGTGGAACCATGATTTGCAAAGGGTGTGGAACCCTGAACTAGGAGAATATTAAGATGCTGAAAAGATTTCCTTGAAGGTCAGAGATGCCAGTGTTTGATTTTGACAAGTGGATAGTCATTTTTGCACATTTTCTCACCAACAGTCCAACTGTGGAGTTTGTTTCCCCATCTAAGTAGCAGAAATGCAGGTGTCCAACAACACATAATCTTTGAGGAATCTTATGGAATGTAAAAGATTCCATTGGAGGCTGATTTTTGCCAGTGTTGGAATGATGCCAACTTTATAGTCATTTTTCACAGAATTTCGCAGGGAGCACAATGGTGTGCTTAGAATTTTCATCCTAACTATGGATTTTTCAGCCATCTTCGGGAAGGAACCTTTGGGGGAATCGTCAAGATGCCCAAGGGTCTAGAATTTGATGGTGTCAGAAAGGGGCAAAGTTTATAGTCGTTTGACACGATTTTACACTAGGAATTCAATGGTGATGTCTGTTTCAGCAGCTGAACTTTGCATTTTTCAGCCATCCCCGAGAGTGGAGGTAAATGATGTAGTTATGTCATGCTTTCTTCTAACTTGCTGCGATGATGTTTATGTTTTTGAGATTCATGATTACTATTATGTTGAGGGATACTTGTATGCCACATCATGTGAGATTTTATTAGCTTGTCATGCTGAAGGAATTCCCATTTGAGTGAGAGTTAATATAGGGAGAATGTCTCGTGGAGAGACATGCCATTCTTGTTGAGGGAATTTTCCATATGAGTGAGAGTTCCTAAGAACGTATTGTGAAGAGAAATGCCACTCTGGTTGAGGGTATTCATCCTTGTAATGACAAAGAACATACCATGTACATCATCAACATTTGTAGCATTAATGAAGCGACCTCCTCACTCTTGACACCAGGGCCTGGAGATGTAACCCACACTGGGTGAACTTCATTATCAAAATTTTCGAAAAATTCCCCTTTTCAAGAAACTATAATATTGTTTCCCACCTTCTGCGCAACATCTACGGGTAGCGACTGTCAACTAGTCTTTTCACTTGATTTCTTTACTTCTACTACCTAAACCAAAAAATCTAGCTTTCCTCTATCCTCCTCTTGAAGTCTCTGTTGTGCATGTTGAACATATTCCTTCATTTATCTATATTTCTTCTTCAATGTCCAATGTTGTGTATAGATGTTCTTTAATTGCTTATGTAGAGGAAGGGATCTGCTCAACATGTATTTGGAATCATCCATGGCTGGATGATAGATGTCCATAAGATCACTCCATCTTTACCTGGCCTCTCCATCTTGCTGCTTGATCTTAGAAATTTCATCTCGAGCCTCTTTTAATTACTTATTGATTCTCATGAAGGTGAACTTACCTTGATCCTCCTTCTCCTCTTGTATTTTCTTCCCTTCTTGGATTTGTAACTTTTTAAATGAGGATCTTGTAACCCTATTGTCAGTATCTTTGCCTTCTTAACCTCTTCCTTGATTTCCTTTACTTTTCCCTTGGATTTGACAACACCTGATGTGGCTTAAACCATAGGTAGGTCTTCATTAGGTTCATTTGTTTTTCCTAAAATGGCCTTCTTTAGTTTCCTATTTTCTTTTTGTTGTTGGGCTATAACTAAATGAGCTTCTCTTAACTGTTTATCTAACTCCTTGACTTGATTGTCTTTCTCATCCATCGAACTTGTTTGTGCTTGAATATCCTTAGGTTCAATAAGCTCTTCAACTGGCTTCTCCATTGGTAACCTTTTGACAACTACCTTTGTGAGTGGCTTTCTTGGCACTAGAACCTCCACTACCTTTGGCAAGAATTCTAGATTTTTTTCCCTTTTTCTTTGGTAATTTCCCAACTCTTGGTGAATGTCTTTTCTTGATAGAACTCTTTAGGGGTGAATAAGTAGTCTTAGTGGTGGATGAAGGAGTATCCCTATGGCTTGATGGACTTCCAACAGATTGCATTGTAAACATGGATGAGGTTAGAAAATCCTAGCATATGTGTCTCTTTTTACGTAGCTTTTCTAATATAGAGAATTTTATCAGTGAAAAATGAAATAATCCTGAGTCAACCATGCCCTTATTCATCCTTACTCTCTTAGTCATCTAGCCTAAACTCCCGAAGAGGAAAAAGGGTAGTTTTAAGGTCTTTTTACTTGTGAAATGCACGATGAGCCTGGAGTGATATTGATAGACCTTGGTGAATCTTCCTTCACACGTGAATTACCTCTGAATTACCTTGAGAAGCCGACTATAATGTTTCAATAAATAGTCACTAGGCACAACAACACCAAACTCTTGGTTTTTATACTCTGGTTTCATGAAATCCTTATAATTATCCAACTATAAAGGCATTCCTTTGAACCATTTCTCCCTCTCCAAAGGTATTTTTGTGGCTGATGCTATGGTGGCTTCTGTCACAATGAATTTCAATTTACCAACTTTTACTTCATCTTCATCAAAATTTAGGGCAAATTCTTTGGTCACCTCCTTATTATACCCCTGTATCCTTTCACAGAATCTGACATAACCTGTTTGATCAAATTCTACCCTAACGGTAGGGTTTGAGTTGATAAGTGAGAGATATTGTGGTTTAAACATCACAATCTATCCTCCCTTTGTCTTCCTCTTCTTATTTGGAGTTTTCATTGCTAAAAACAAGACTCTGAAGATAAAAAAACTTTGAGCTAGGGTTTGTTATTTTATCAAGGTTGGGGCTTCAAGACAGGGTTGAAAATGATTCTCAAACCTTAAAGACTAAAACAATGCAAAGAGACCAAAACTTCTGAGTGGTAATGAAATAGATGAAGATGCTCTATTTTGGCCTGTGCGTAGCACCCTAAATGTAGCGATAAAGAGTAAGACACTTTAATTGACCAAATGACAGGCTCAATATGCCTCCAAACTTCCTAAGACCTCTAAACATTTCAAATAAATTTACATAAGGTTGGCACACTAATAATTTCACAATCTCAAGGCTGATGGATAGGTGGAAAAGTCATTATTTTTGTGCGCAACACCTGCTATGCGCAGTGCTGAGGAAATGAAAGGAAAAGGGAATGGAAGTATGATCAACTCACCTCATAATAAACACGATAAATTCTAATAATTTAACGCAAGCTCCATTGTGTGGAAAAATCAGGGTTTAGAGGTCATTTAGTCGATGAAAAAGGACAAAGCTGGGGTGACTGTGTGTATGTGTAATGCCCATACACAACACCACCATGTGCAACATTGTGTAAGTGAGAAAAATTACATTTCAAACTTAGTTTTTAAAACTGGAAATTGGTAAATTATTTCAGATTTTAATAAAGAAAAAACCCCCAAATCATCAGACACACCTAGAAACTACGTTTGATGAGGAGAACTGAACCTTTGAGCTATGTGTAGTGTTCCCTTGCATCCTATGCGTAGCGACATAACTGATCTTTTTCATGCCCTTGGAGATGAAATGTTGACAAACTATGAAGGTTGAAGGATGAACTTGCATGGAATTTGATAGATTTGAATAGAAATTCATTCCTCCTTTGGAAATAATGGTACTTTAAGAAGATAAAAAGGTTGAGTGTAGCACAAATAGGACTATGCCAGATTTGTTGATGACTATTGTACATTTTCTGATGTCACCCACCATTAACTATTCTTTAAACCTGATTGGCATGACCCTAATATGACTCTTATGACAATAACCTCAAAATTTTCCCATAATGACATTGTTTCCCCATGATTACTAATTTCAAATGATGACCCCACATGGACCTTACAATTCAAATCAAAACTAATAGACCTCCTTTGACACACATATTTACAATGACTTGACTAATTTAACTCTTTTGCATAAATATCTCTTAGACAATAATATTTGGTGAATTCATAGACTAATAGACACCCAAAATGAATAGTTAGACAAACACACTTTGATCCCTATATTATAGGGCCCTAACATTGGCTCCAATTGGGATGAAAAACTCCCAACGAGGTGCCAAGAACACCATAGACTAGTAGCCTTAACTATTGGGCACTTTATTTGAATATTCATAACTTAAAATAACCTAACTGACCATGACTTGACTAACTAAAACTTTATTACATATGGTAGAAACTAATTAGAAACTTAGGGCCTTCACTACGGGCTTTAATCTTTGATGGAATCCATCCACACATGTCGTAGTAAAATAAATATGATATATATAATCGTGTGTTTAAACCAGCCAGACTTAGGTGAAGTAATACTTGAGTAACATGCCATTAAGAGGGTCTCCAACAAGTAATTTCCCCGTTATATATTTTAACATATATGCCTTAGTTCCACAGGAAGCTTCAATTTTATAAAGCCCCTTCCACAAACTATCAAATTTTCCATGTTTTCCCTTTTCTTCATTCCTCACATCCCATTTCAACACAAGGTCATCAATTTGAAAGTTATCAAATTTTACCCTCCTATCATGAATCCTTTTGATCTTGTCTTGGTGTTGGCTTGAGGGGGCCTGACCCAGGTTCAACATTAATTAGCCAAACAAATCCCTACACTACTGGCCTTTTCAGCATCAACCCGTAGAGCACGGACCGAAGTCTCACCCGAAGCAGTACGAGGGGATGCTGGAACCAAGTTTCCTCACCTTGAGATGGTTGTGACGTTGTTTAATTCCCTCTATCCCTGCCTTCACGTAGGTTAATTCACTCTAGGGCTTGCAAGACAATTCCTCTATTCTAGACTTCAATATCTCCGTGAAAGGGTATGATCGACCTTCCCGCAGCCCCAACCTGCTGCTCAGATACTTTCGTGCCACTATGGTAGTGTGTCGTATAGATTCCCCTATTTACTCTAAGTGACTTGCTTATCTGATCAAACAATTGTAGTTAACACCGAGTAAACATATATTCGTAACTGCGTTCTATTCTTAAATGCAATTGCGGTCATTCACGCATCATATAAACACAATAAAGGAAATTCATACATAAAATATCTAGATGCATCAACAGAAAAAAGATAAAGAAATTGTAGAATATCTCTCTTTATTAATATCTTCCAAGTGTTTACAAACTCTGCCCACCCTAGGAACACAACTGCAAGGGTCCACACACTCAGCTGTGGACTTCTACCCTAGGCCTCTGCGCACTCAGCTGCAGAGCCTCTACCTATGCTACAACCCAAGACTTAGATTCTTACTTTAGAGCTACGACTCTCTTACATGATCAATCATTCTATGTCCTTTATAAAACTATTTAGAGCTTAGCTCTTTTTATACAATCCCATGGTCCATGGACCATGGGATCTCTTGCAACTGAATTTACTTTAAAAAACTAAGGGTGGACTACCCTTCAATATTTCTTGTGATTGCGTAAGCTTCCTCCAGCCAGGGCTTTAGTCTCACCTTCAACAATGCTTCCTTGTGTAGCGCTGCATCCACCTATTCCTTCCCAAGTTCCTTGGTTGGGGTTGGGTTTGGTCTTGGTGTTCTTGGTGACTTAGGAACTTCTGCCAATAATTCAGCCACTTCCGGAGCAACTACTTCAGGGGAAGCTACTTCTGCTTGTTTCTCCATTTCTTGTGTTGGCTCTTATACGACTTACTCTGTATTGATAACTTCTGGGGGTGATGACATAACACTCTCTATCAGTGCTCGCGACGTCTCGGGAAAGTTCACAAATGCAGGAGTTTGTTTGAGAGCCTTGAAGAACATTGGGTCCACAGGTGTCTGAGAGCTCAATAACTAAATACTCAAAATGCCACGTGTTTCTTGCTGGAAAACCAATTATGATTGATCGGGCATTTTGAATTCGAATCCGACTGTTCCCCCTAAAATCAGTTCATTAATGCCAGATTGGCGGCATATTTTCCAGGATCTAAGCCATAAATTTTGTCTTAAATTCCGGCCAACCGCTCCATCTAGCCTCACTTCTTCCATCTTTTTTATGAACAGTGACCTTAATGGTCACTTTCTGGCTGACTTGCGCAATTTCTCCCTGGGTAGCGCAGCTCCCTTCACGTTGCCACGGACCCAGTGACACTTCCTTGCTTCGCACCATCTTCCGATCACCCAGCTCGCCAACCCAAGCAATGTAGTTTATAGTCTCACGCCTCCTTTCAGCTACCTTCATCTAGTCACAAGGCCAGACCGCTGGTGTATGGTTTCAAGTGACTTCCATTCAGCTTTCCAGGGAAGGGTTCTCCATTCAATTTGACCAATTGTACCACTCCTCCATTGGTAATCTCCTTAACATTCTAAACTCCCTAGAAAATTTATCAAACTTACTATCATATAACAAAACCAGGTCATTATGCCCCAAGAGTTAGCTCAATCAGTCAAATCAAGTGCCTCGCTAATGGGAGGTCACAGGGTCGAATCCCAAAAGCTTTTGGGGTTAGGTCAGTAAATAGGCCGAGGGATGTTGATGCCCTTTGGGTGGAGTCCACTCAGTGTTAAAAAACCCTAGACGTAGCGGCTACCCACTGACCCGGGTATTTGTGAACCAGTAAGTGAAAAAAAAACAAAACCAGGTCATTTACCTTAAATGTGCGCAGCTTGATGTGTCGATCATGCCATGCCTGTTCACACTGCTTTTGGACATGCTGGTGAAATCCAGCCAAAAATCTATCTTCTTCGAGCTCATCCAGCTATGCAAGCCTCTCCTCTAGGGCTCTGTGATCCATCAAACATATGTGCATTGCTATGCGTAGACTAGGCATGATGTATTCCATAGGCATTATCACTTCAATGCCATAAACAAGCCTAAAGGGGGTTTGTCCAGTCAACTTCTTGCATGTCATTCGATAAGCCCATAATACTGTAGGTATGCGTTGGTCCCAATCACTTCGTTGAGCATTGCAAACCTTGGTCAACGCATTTTGGAGCACCTTGTTGAGCACCTCTATCATTCCGTTAGCCTGCAGGGGATAAGGTGTGCTCTTTTGGTGGTATACCTGAAATTCTTCCGTCAATGCACTGATCGTCTCATTGAGGAAGTGCGTACCTAAGGAAAGTGAAGAAGTGATGAGCCTCATCATTGAGAAATTATATGAGCCTTAATTGGCCTTAATTCACCTCCTAGCTTAGTCAAACCAACTATTCTCACAACTTATTGCATACTTTTGATTATATTTTGTTTATGAAATGAGTTAGAGTTGGATATTTGGCTTTCTGGTCTAATGTGCATGTAATGCAAGAATAAAGGGGTAAAAGGAAGGAAAAATGCAGGTATAAAGGATAAAAGAAAATAACTATGGAAA
>APFE031316953.1:0-25369 GCA_000404065.3 Pinus taeda | reverse complement strand
GTGTATAAACTTTCTGGGGTATACATCCGGATGAAACAAAGACCTCTGAACAATCATGCTCCACACACAACAAAACCATGATTAAGAAAAATTTGGTGTTTAGATGGGGATCTGCAGAAAAAGAAGCATTTGACTCTATCAAACAATCAATAATCAATGCCCCTGCTTTAAACACTCCTAATTTTTCAAATCATTTCATACTGTATACTCTCGCATCCTCTTCGTCTTATGCAATAGTACTCACTCAGATTAATGATCACAACTTGGAAGCACCAATTTCATTTTATAGTTCGAACCTTCAAGGTGTTGAACCTAATTATTCAGAAGTTGAAAAACAAGCCTTTGCTGTGTACAAAGCTGTCAAACACTACAGACCCTTCCTTTTAAAATCCCATACAAAAGTTATAGTTCCTTTTTCAGCAGTAAGACAATTACTAATCCAAAAGGAATTAGGAGAAAAAGGGCGAATTGGGTCATAGCATTACAAGAATATGACTTGGAAATTAAGCCAACAAAGATTATCAGAGGCCAAGGTTTTTGTAGGTTATTAGCAGGAGCATCCAACATTCAAGAATCAGAGGATACAGAACACACTGAAGAAATCAATCAAATAAGTATCACTGATCCTGAATCACAATATGCAGACTTGATCTTCTATTTAAAAAATGGATATGCACCTCCTAATATTTCCTATAAAAACAAACGTGCCATTAGATTAAAAGCAAAAAACTTCATAATTGTAGATGATGTACTTTTTAGGCGAAATTATGATTCAATTTTATTAAGATGCCTAGAAAAACTTGAAGCGCAAAACGTTTTGCAGGAGCTACATGACAGACCAGCAGGAGGACATTTTGGAGCTGATACAACAACCCACAAAATCAGTCATGCTGGATATTATTGGCCCACCCTATTCAGAGATACTCACGAATACGTAAGGAAATGCCGAAGTTGTCAAATCTCCAGTGGAAGACAAAGAAAACCAACTTTCCCTTTGTAACCAGTCAACATTGATCAACCTTTCGAGCAATGGAGATTGGATATCATTGGGGAAATAACTCCACAGTCATCCAAACAACATAAGTATATCCTTACTGCTACTGATTACTTTACTAAGTGGGTTGAAGCAATTCCTTTAAAGACAACAAACTCTGAAGTAATTATAGAGCTTATAGATCAATTCATCATTAACAGGTTTGGTGTCATAAACACTCTTGTTTTCGATAATACGTCTTATTTCTCTTGAAATTCTATGTTTGAGTTCGATATTAAAAGAGGATTTAAATTGAAATATTCTGCAAATTACTATCCCCAGGGTAATGGTTTAGCAGAATCTACCAATAAAAATCTAGTCAAAATTATTAAGTGAACTATTGAGCAAAATCATAAAAACTGGCATAAATCTTTGATATTTGCGCTATGGGCTGATAGAATAACACAGAAGGTTTCCATAGGTACTTCTCCATTTAATCTTGTATATGACAAAGAAGCAGTTCTACCAACCAATCTATTACTTCCTTCTCTAGCCCTAGTATAGTTTATTGAAGAAAGTCCCCCATCTTCTATTCAACTAAGGCATGATCAAATCTTAAAATTAGAAGAAGAAGGAGAAAATGCCAAAATTATTTATGCAAAATATCAGCAAATTATCAAGTCATCTTTTGATTCAACTTCATCTAGTTCAAAACAATTACAAGTTGGTGATCTAGTTCTGGAATGGGACAAAACCCATGAAGATAAAGGAAAACACACTAAGTTCCAGAAAATGTGGCTTGGAACATTTCAAATCAATGAGAAGATAGGTCATTCTACTTTCATATTGCAAGATCTATTAGGTAAGAGAGATTCTCTTCCTGTTAATGGCCTTATCTTGAAAAAATTCTTCAATTGAGGAGGTAACCCCTTCTCCTTTTGTAAATATTCAATTTTCAGTAGAATTTGTGTTCATAGTTTTTAGGATTATTAGGAAAAAAAGTTGTAAGATATCTCCCATTGGCCTTTGCTATATTGAAAAAGTTGCTCAAAAGAAATAGTTTTGATATTTACTTTTAAAATAGAAACCTTAAACAAAAGGAAAATTTCTAGGAAATTAGATATCTTCAGATTCTGAAACCCCATTTCATTTTTGTGAAATCTTCTCGAGATTTAGAAGTACTGTAAATCATTTTAATGTTTTCAAATGGCCACAAAACAGTTATCAATATCAAAATAGAAACTAATTCAATCTTAGCATCTTCAACTCTTACCCTATCATCCATGCTCTCTTAAGGAAGAAATTGTCCATCCCATTCATCAAAGTTTATGATTACTCAGAGTGTAATTCTAAAAAATATTTTGATATAAAAGATAAGGGGTCTTATTACAACCCTGCTTACCATGATCATTGGGGAATAGTTTAACCGACATTACCAATACTGCATACCAAAACAGGGTAATGGCTTATCATCATAAGACAAGGGGTCTCATCACGAGCCAGCTTGTTCGGTTAGATTACAACCAGTGAATGGCATTGTCAAATAGCTGGCCACCAAACCAGGACAATGGCTTTTTATCTTGAAAAATAATAAAAAAGAAAAATAAATACAAAATATGAAAGCATATTTTTGGATTCATTCTTTTAATTATACTCTGAAATGGATGGGATAATGGACAATCAAATGGTTAAAAGGTATCCCTGTTGAGACTATGAACGTTTTTTGGCAGCAGAGGCTCTACCTATGACAAAGGAGTCATTAAAAAGCTAAGTTGGAAAGGTTCTTTGTTTTATCATTATCAACCAATAAAGGCTAATTTAAAACATAGAATGTATTTAATTTTAACAAGAGAAGGAACTAGCAAAAATAGCTCTTATTAGATTCAGAATGTATGTATACCTAGTTATATTATAATTTTCCTCTTTGATAAGACTTTTATATAAAAAAAGTCTAAGTATTTCCATTTTTCAGAGAGAACTGCTTCTCCCAGTGAATTGCCAATTGTTGTGTTGTACAACAACCCCCCATTTCATAAAACTTTACCTTCAACAATAATATGAAATGGGTCCCTTTTAGATTTATGAATAAAATTGGTATCAATTCATCATTCCTCAAAAGGTCCGAAAGAAACAATACACTATAAACCTTTTGAATAAACATAAATCGGTCTTATAAAATAAATATATAATTCTTTATTATTGCGATAAAGCGATCACAAGATCGCATATCGCAACAACAAAGGGTGCATAACAAAAAGACCCATTGGTTTGCCCTGATCCGACAAGTGAATAACTATTAGATATCGGGAAAGGTAAGCGAGTGTAACAAAAGGCCCTCTCACTTTTCTTCGATGCGATATCGCTATCGGTGATCGGAGAGTATAGCATACACACATTAAAGGCACCCTTTTAAAACTCCTGATGCGAATAAGCTGTATCACCATCGGTGATCGAGGATTTTGCAATGACACAAATGTTACTACTCGAGCATTTCTCCGATTCCGATTGCGATAAAGCTAAGCACGAATTTCAAAAAAGATTGAAAAGGCTTGAGTATATTATGTTAGATTATTATTAAAAGCCTTTCCATTCCTGATAGCGATTCACTTGTGATTAACCGCCAAAAAGTCAAAGACACGGTTGAATGAATTATTCAACGAATAAACGATATGATGGGAATTTAAATGATTGACAGGATTAAGTGGCCAATTAATGGAGCATTTATGCCGAAATCTCCTCAGAGATTGTATCTGCTGTAGTATTATTTAATCCTTCATTATTCATTGATTGATATAACTCTTTCATACTTGGCTCGCACCACCTATTCTCTGTATTATGTTCATTTTATCTCCTGCGCAAAGCTCCTTCGAAGCAACAAATTTAAGCCAAATCGGGAAGAAATACAAAAGATTTGCAACAGCTTCAGCTTCCATAGTGATAGGACAATCTACTGCTGATCCAGGGCCAAGTAAAAAAGGATTGATTTCAGACACTACCTGTCTTGGCCTCGGCAACACTAGCTGGCAAAGCATCTATAATCTAGTTGAAGCTGAAGAGCTTGAAACAGTATCAGCACAAGCTACATCAGGTTCAACTTGAAAGTCAGAGGCTACCCTAAAGGATTTAGCCGACTCCTACCTACATCGAATAACGGCTCGAGAGAAAATTCTTCCATATACAAATGTAGTGAGGTGGGCAGTTGAGGAAATCCTTGTTACAAATAGAACATTCTGCATAATCGACAGGAGAGTCTTCGGTTCGTTTCAACCTAATGATTTGAGACAAATGTACCATTTGCCTGAACCACAGAAGAAGTACAACAAAACATTTCTGGAGAAGTTCAGGGATGAAAATGAAACTGAATCAGCACCTATTCAGGAATGGAGACAGAACCCCGCAAGACACAAGCATGAATCCTCGGGTATGTACTCTGTCGATTCATTATGTTCTCCTTATTGTTACACTGGGGCGATGATGTGTAGGATTTGGGGATTACATGATTCCTCAAAATTCTCAATAGAGATGGTTCCTTTAATGGAAGCAGCAGTCAATAGTGAGATAATGGATTGGGGAAATATATTATCTGATAAGTTAGCCACTGCTATTCTTGAGTTTAGAAATAAAACACCGATAGGTCTATTCCTCCGTTTTATTATAGTGCCTACATTTTAGATACTCTTTGTTTCAACTCCGAATTTCCTGTGCTGGGGTGGAGATGGACTCTACAAGACCCCATGCCAATTCAAATTTATCACCAGAAGCTGTGGAAAGCCCATTATAAAGACCACCTGTATCAAGTTTGTAATGGTTTTATGTTGCCCATTTACTATGCCATTTTTGACAAGCCTACTCCGAAGATTTCCTCACAAGCAGAGATTGACCTAATCGCTCTAGGAAACTGGTTCGGAGAGGATAAATTCACATACATAAGAGTTTTCAGCAGCCTTGCCAGGCCTCATGTCCTTCCCTTGTACATACCCGACAAGCTATTGGCTAGAGAATTAGCTTATCATTTTACGTCCGCAGGAGCAACCAAGACTCTGAGGACTTCAAAGAAGCAAGTTTGGCCTCCTTTTCCTCTAAGGTGTGGTGTTTACACTCTGCATGACTATAAGCATGCAGAGAAGGAAGCAGAAAAGATAAATATGCTGAATCTCGCCACCATTCCTAATAGGCGATTTGACCCAAGGAAAATCGTCTATAATGTACTTGAACTGGCAAAGCTCACAAAGTTTGAACATAAAGAAGACGAGTTTGATGGCTTATTTTCTTCAGCGGAGTCATTATTTCAGGTCCAAACACTAGCTAAAATGAGATATAATGACAAAGGGTTAGTGGAATTCAATAAACTCAGAGAGCAGAGGTTGCAAACTCTGCCTCTGGATTTACTAGCTACTGCCCCGATGACACAATCAAGCGAGCTTGAACAACGACTTACCAACAAACCTCCTGCTACATCAAAAATTCTTGAGAAATTCCAGAGGAAAGAGCAGGAGGAAGTACAGAGGAAAGAGTAGGAGGAAGCGCGAAGGAAAGAGCAGGAGAAAATACAGGAGGAAGAACAGAAAAAGGAGCAAGATAAGGGCAGCGAGGATGTGAATGTGGATACCCAGATTGATCCGAAATTGCTCCAAGAATGGCAACAATTTGACTCCATCATAAGCAATCTGGAAGGTTCAAAAGGTGTCGATACACCCAAAACAACAGATACACAGGATACAACGTCAAAAATGGTTCCAAGTGAAGGAAAGAGCAGCCTACCCCCTAGTACAGACTTAGAAATAATTCCAAAAGATCCCTCAGATCAAATCATTTTGCAGGTGGAGGATATACCTCCATTAGATGTCTTTTACAGCCCAAAACACAAGGCCATAGTAAAGCGACGGCGGAAAAGGAGAAGGCTTGATAAACCTTCCCTGTTCCCAGAACAAACAGAGACAGCCAATGTAGTTTGGAAAGAGGAGTTTGATCCTTCCGATGACCTAACGAAGCTTTCCCAATATGCCAGAGCCTATTTAGCGGCCACCATGGACAACGCATCGGAAGTGAGTAATTTACTAAAAGAAAAAGACGAGGCAATTATTTTGTTGCAAACACAGTTGTCAGAGGCACAACAGAAACTTGAACAATTAGAACAACAATTGTCAACACAGTAACAATTAAATAATCAACTGAATAAGTAGTTACTTGAAGAAAAACAGAGAGTAGATTCAAGCGCGATTCAAAAGCAGAAAGAATTATCAGAAGCATTGGCAAAATTGAAGACAATGAATGAACTAATGGCGAAAACAAAAGATGAGCAAATTGCTCAACTATCACTTCAAATAGAGAAGTTCAAGAGTCTTCCACAACATGCAGATTTCAGAACAGAAGCGCTACAGATTAATAAGGCATTGGCGACACAGATAAGAATATTTTGTCATAATATTTCTCAGGTTGAGCCCCTTTGTGATATAACAACGTCAATAATTGATAAATCAGTTGATGCTAGATAGGATTTAGAGCAGGCTGATGAGACCTTAACAGATTTTCTTACTTGGCAAGACACCAGTGAGGGACAGGCAACAAATTTGCCCAAAATCCCAGAATCACATAAGGAAATCCTATTCTTGGAATGGCAGTCCCAGTTGATGAAGGCAGAGAGAGAAGTTTCTAGATGCAAATTATCCACAAGTAACTTAATTGAATTAATCAATAACACTCTCTATTTATCTAATATGATTTCACAATGTACACCAAGTAAATTGCTATCGGCTAAAACGTTGGAGCAATCATGTAGTTAGGAGCTGGAAAAGAATGGAAGGTTAATTGCAGGTATTCAAAGTTTAGCTTGGGACACCTATTGGTTGTTCCTAGTAAAACCATACATCCAGAGAGCCGCTCTCAAGTGTCTAATAGATGCAATCGGTTGTATCATTCCCGATATACACGATGCCACATACTCGACTCAGCTCCATTCTTATCTCAGCCACCGTCCAGAAGTGGAACCGATGCAAGCGATATGCCAACTCAGATCAAAGGGAAAACAACCAGAGTGATGAATCATGTTGTCGACTACCAACAAACTTGTTGTGGAGAAGATATTCAAGATTCAGTTGTACCAATTAAATAGCATTTTATTTTTGTAGTTAGTTAGTTTAATAAAGTATTTATAGACCCTTTCATGCATTTAGAAAGGGTCCTCAGTTTTTGTATAAGACTCAAACTTGGAAGTTGCACTACTGTACTTCCAGTATATTTTTTATAAAGACTGGGCCAATTATTCCAATTTTTGACAACAAAGCTTTTATGTGGATGTGCACTATTGCCTTTATATGAAAGTATCTCTGAGTTGAAAGAAGGAATTCGAATTGCGATTGATATTGGAAATGATTTGCAGCACATATGGTACTACTATCTATGATCTGAATTCATTCTTTTTATGTGAATTGTTATTTGATTACTCTTGCTATTATTGAATATATGTATGTGTTTTCAACAACATTCTTTATATTTTTCACTATTGGATGTTTAAAGGATGTTTTCTTTTAGTCATACATGTATCAATAATATATAAAAGATAAGTGTAACAATGTTTTATTAATTACTTTGTTCAACTATTTAACACTTATTTCATTAAATTTGGAATTAAACAGTGGATCTAGAATTTCAAAATAACCAAAAAGCTCAATTTTTGTGATGTTCTTGTAATAAAAAATTTCCAATTTTAATGAAATATGTGTTATTTGAACAAAGCAATTATTATATGAATGAATGTTTTTGTTTATCAAATAGAGTCATCTATATGCTTATTTGTGAACAGAGATTATCAAACGTTGCACTTAAGAATAGAAATTTCCCGGGATAGAATAGTTATTCATATTTTCGCTTTTTAGATTAAGTCATTCATCCATTACCACTTATTAGAAAACCAATCACTCATCCATCCCCTTTTTATTCATCATTGGGAAACTGGTCCCATTATTTCCAGTCGGACCCACCATACCAAACGGAAAAGGAGCTGCATTAAGGTCCAGACCGGGTGGTTTTCCCCGATGTTGTTGCAACGATTTTCGAGGCATCAACATGTCCTTAAGTGAATATACTATGTATACTATCTATAATCGCATAACAAATCACCTCTTCTTTCATCTATACTACTCTTCCCTATGCCACCACCTTACGACGTTTCCATTGCAACATCATGTGGTGCAATTGTTGGTTATAGTTTTCTCTCATTTAGATCAATCACGACATTCGTATATGATCATACAACTCTAGCACATGTGCCATAATCCATTAGAGAATTAGTTTAACAATATTTATATTTATATTAAAGTTTATTTATCAATAATGTTATTAATAATATTTAACATTAAATTTATATGTAAAATGCAATATTATCGTCCATCATAATTTATTTTTTTAATAAAATAATATCTATTATATATTAGATTAAAATTTATTTAACTGTAACACATTTCTGATATTAATAATATCTAATTTTAATATACATTAAATATAATTTTAATATTAACAATATTTATAATTAATAAAGGAGTTGTCTTTAGTGCGACTTTTTGGACTTTCTGGTGCTGGGATTTGGCTGAAAAATTTGAGGTGAAATTGGCACATATCTAGTCAATATCGTTATATAAATCATGGTAAAAATACAAAATAAAATTGATTTCATATTCGTTTGATTTCATATACATATGGTAATAATTAAACAAAGAGTACATATGTCATCTATGGAATAATTGACTTGGTACAGGTCTTACACGTAGTATAAATGTTCATTGTACAAGCTTGATGATTCACATGTGCTTTAATATATTTCGTATTTTTAATTTGGTTACATTTATAAAGTAAATTCAAAGGTTAATATATCTCCCACTAATACACTTAACCTGGTCTTCTCTTAGAGTTGGCAGGATCAAATATTCTAGGTTCTTATGTCTGCCCTCCAGTTGTTAGGCAGCATCTCAGGATTGACTCCTCATCTACAGACCTCCATGAATCAGTTCCATCATAGGAAGATGATTGTTGCCATATATCCTTTGACGTTTGTTTCGTTGTGTGGTTTTGGCATTTTCCTCTCCATTCGGTAGAGCCTTTCAGATCTGTTCCATGGTATTTTTTTACGGTTTTACATAGGCTACTCCTGCCTCATTGTGTTGTCGACGAAGTTCTTTTTGTTCATTCCTAGCTCCGCCATGCCTGTGTATCAGATTGTTATTTTTGTAGATCTCACTCTGGTACTTACCACTAAAAGGGAGTCTCTTTGTCGCAGTCGTCAGGCCCAAGTATTCGTTTTTATCCCTATCCTTGGTGTATTGTGTATTCTTTATTCGTTTACTTAATTAAATTTTTTCTTTTGGACTGCTAGATTTGATTGGAGGGTTTTATACTGCATGAGCATGCCAGTATGGAACGGGTTCCTACCTCCTCACCCAAATCTGAAGGTTGCAGGTTTATGGCTATGTCCTGCCACCGGCTAATGTGAAGGAAATGCATCCTGTGAAATATCTGGTTAAGGGTTTTGAAGTCATTGAGGGTTTTATCATGCCACTCTTTAAGTTATTCCTCAGTTAAATTGTTATCAGACTTGTGTTTTGCGCGATACATATGTTTTCTGGTTCTATTTATAAATGCATATGATTGTATGTTCCTTTGTTAAGAACCCATCAACACCATTTTCCAGTTTTCTTTTAAGAATTTTGGCATGCCACTTGAAACTAGGTTCTGCAACTTCCTTTTTATATTTAATCATGTTTAGGTTTATATTATCGGCGATTTCGTATTCGGTTCATTATAAATTTGGTTTCTTATATCTATTTATGTGTGGTTTGTGTGTTGGAATGGAACTGGTTTCTACTTGCACAGTTCTACTCTTATGCAGAGGTTATGATGTTCATTCGAACTCCAAACTAACATTCTTTCTCAGCTTAATAAAGTATTAATAGTTACCCGTATTCAATTTACCGTGTTCTTCAATTTTTTTATAGGGTTTATACCAATTGTTCCAGTATTTGCATGCATTTTTTGGGGTTTCTACCCATGTCACAAATATAAACAATCCTCTTTAATTTAAAATGGTTCTTTAAAAATTCCTTGCTATGCTCTACCTAGACGACCCATGCTCATTTGGAATTGAATTCTTGGGTTCAAGTTTTAGTTTCTTTTCGAATGGCATCTACTTTCAAATGAAAATTAATCATTTTTCCCTTTCATCGATTGTGGTTTTCCCTTAATCTTAGGGCATAATCTTTTTAGTTTTCATTTCAGAATCATTTGACAGGCTTGATTTAGCCTTAGAGTTTAATATAATGTTTATTACTTAAATTTACTCCTAGCTAGCGAGGTATTAAAAGAGCCATAATCTACATTTTCTTTTCTATGTCTAGGTTGTCTGTAAGGATTATTTGTTCATTTCCAAAACAGTGACCCTTTTCTTTTGAAAGTTTCTAAAACAGTTCTGATAAATTTTGAGAGTTATTTACTTTCTTGTTTACTACTTTTGTAAAGATTTATGTATTATGTAGCCTTAGGAAGTAGATTCTTTTTATAGGAAAACTGTTATTCTGATTACAGTTCTTACTGTGTTTCTTGGCATTTCCTTGGCTAGTCTAATTCTTGTTAAATAACTAACATGTTGAATGTATACTTCTACTGATAGTATTCAAGACTATATAGATTTAACACATTTAACCCTTTCCAATAGAATACATGTATTTATTTTGACAATACATTTAACTTTCAAAAGAGGTAAATACTTATCTATTTTCTGTAGCAATTACTGTCGAATGCTTAGTCCCAATTGACTATAATTTGTTGAATTTTCTCCCAAACTTGAGACCAGTTTCCAACCCTAAGTCTCCCCCCGAGTTTTTACTCACATATAAGATGTTTTCCTTTAAGACTAACAATCTTATCATGTCACCGCTATCTAGTCTTAACTAGACTTAGCTTCATGAACCCCTCTGACATATCAACACGGTATCCTCTATTTCATCTCTCTTTCTTGATCTCAGGTACCAATACCCTCTTGATCTCTTCCTTGAAAATAAATCTTCACGGGAGTAGTTAGGGATAGGTAACCGCCTATCCTAACTATATGACATGTGAGAATTACATGATTGTAATCATCAAGACATTCACTTCATGCATAACTTTTCAAAATAATAACTATATAAAAACTTATAATAATAATATCCAGTTTGTTTAACTGTAGTAATTAAATATTTACAATTACTGGGGACATCACCTCTTCCCCTCCAACATTAAACATTGTCCCGATGTTTCTCTACTGCAAATAGATTTGGAAAAGTCTCCTTCATAACCTATTCGTCCTCCCAGGTGGCCTCCTCTGGCCCAAAGTGCTGCCATTGCACTTTAACTTAGGTGATAAATCGTTTCTACAACATTACTTCTCTCCGATCAAGTATACCCATGGGTTCGACCAAGAACTTGCCTTCCGGTTCGACCTACACATAAAAAAATATTTAGTCAACTCTTTTCCTTGGCAGTGTGCCTTGGCAATTATTTATAAGACACTATGTCCCTTATGAATAATATGATTTACCTGTATATCCTGCCAATTGATTATATGGTTGGGATTATATATATGTGTGTGTGTGTGTGTGTGTTTTTAAACACAAAAGCATGAAAAACATTATGCACATGCATGTGGCTGGGCAAAGCAAGCTGATAAGCCATAGGTCCAATTCGGGCCAGGATTTGGAAAGGACCGCAAAATCGGGGTGTTAATTTAGCACACCCACCCCAATGCAGAATACTCTTCTTGGCTCCTACATGAATGTAAACATGCTCTCCAACTTGAAACTCCCAGAAACATCTCTTTCAGTCAACAAAATTTTTCTGTCGATCATGAGTAGTCTTTAAAATTGTGCGCACTTTTTTAACCATATATTCCATTTATTTTAACATGTCAGGACCCAACACTAATTTATCCTCTGGGTCACCCCAACTTGAGGTTTTCTTGCACCTGCTTCGATATAATACTTGAAAAAGACTCATTTGCAAGGATGTATGGTAACCATTGTTGTAAGAAAACTCTACCAAATGTATATAATCGTCCCATTTAGAAGGCTACTACATTACATAATTCTGCAGCATATCCTCCACTATTTGATTCACCCACTCGGTCTTCTCATCCGTTTGAGGGTGATAAGTAGTGCTTAAATGCAGTTGTGTGCCTAAACCTTCAAATAAGGCCTTCCAAAAATCTGATGTAAATTTTACATCACGATCATAAATTATAACCTTTTGTATTCCGTGTAGTTTAAAAATGTTTGCATGAATATGTTAGTAATTTGAACAGGCTTATAAGTAGATTATACTAGTATGAAGTGAGTAGACTTGCTCAACTTGTCTACTACCACCATTATTGAGTCATTCTTCTTTTTAGACTTATGTAGTCCTGTAATAAAATCAATGAAAATAGCTTCCCATTTCCATTTCGTAAGAGTAAATGGGTGGAGTAGTCCAGCTGTGTGCTGGTGCTCTGCTTTCACTTGTTGAAACTCCAAACAATGAGCCAAGTATTCAGACACATATTTCTTCATACTGGGCCAGAAATATTCCTTTCTAAGTTCAGTGATTAATTTCTGATATCCGAGATGTCCCGCACAAGAAGTTTTATGATATTCGTCTAAAATTAATTGTTTAATATTTTTATAATTTGGTACATACATTCTCCATCTGCAAATCAACATACCTTCTTGATTTACCTCATATCCCAGTTGTTGTTTGTTGTTGTTCAGATTTTTAGCTTGTTGCCATAAAATTTTATATTCAGGATCCTGTATTGTTACTCCTTTAATCTGCTCTTTAAAAGTGGTATTTACTTCACTAAAAGAGACTTCATAAATACAGTTTACTTTCTAACTTAAGGCATCCACGACAAGATTTTTCTTTCCATTTAAGTGCTTGATGTCAAAGTCAAATTCACTTAGGAAATCGACCTAGTGAGCTTGCCTAGCATTGATGGTAGGCTGCTTGAAATAGATAGTTAAACTATGATGATCTATCATTAATAAAAACTTCTTACCCAATAAGTAATGCTGCCAAATTTTTAATGCGTGGATTACGACCATCAACTCCAAATCATAAGATGAATACTTTTGTCCATGCTCCTTAAGTTTCTAAGACTCACATGCAATAACTCTGCCCTATTACATTAGCATACCACCAACACCTTCTGTGCTGACATTTGTACAAACAATGTATTCTTTGTTTGGATCTACAATACTTACAATAGGTGTGGTAGTAAGCAAGTGCTTCAACTGGTCAAAAACATTCTGACAGCCCGTGGTCCAAGTGAAAGTTCTCCCTTTCTTTTGCAGAGAGGTAATGGGGTATGCCACCCTAGAGAACCCTTCAACAAATCTCCTATAGTATCTAGCTAGACCCATGAATGATCTTATATCAGCTACATTCCTTAGTACTGGTCACTCTATTATGGTTTTTATTTTCTCCGGGTCTAGAGCAATTCCATCCATGGTAATGATATGTCCTAAATACTGAATTTGTTCTTTAAGGAAATCACATTTGCTATACTTGGTGTACAACTGATGCTTCCTCAAGGTTTGTAGGACAATTCGTAGGTGCTCCTTATGTTCTTCTATATTTCAAGAATAGATCAATATATAATCAATAAAGATCAGTACAAACTTATCCAAATATTGATGAAAAACATTGTTCATTAAACACATAAAGTTCGCAGGAGCATTAGCTAGCTTGAACAGTAACGCAATGAGCTCGTAATGCCCACAGTAAGTTCTAAAGCTTGTTTTGGCTATATCTTCTTACGTTATTCTAATTTAACGGTACCCTGAACGAAGATCAATATTCGAAAATATAGTCACTCCCTTTACTTCGTCAAACAATTCATCAATACGAGGAAAAGGGTATTTATTCTTAACCATCAACTTGTTTAGTTGTCGATAATCCATGTACATCGTAAATTTTCGTCTTTCTTCTTGACGAAGAGTATAGGTGCTCCCCAAGGTGAGACACTTGGTCGAATATAATTTTTATCAAGCAATTCCTATAATTGCATTTTCAAGTAGGTCAATTCTAGTACGCTCATACGATAAGGGGCTCAGGATACTAGGGCAGCTCCAGGGATCAATTCAATAGTAAAGTCTATATTCCTCTTTGGAGGTAGTCCTAGAATCTCCTTGGGAAATACGTTTGGAAACTTTTGTACTATAGGTATATTTTCTAAAGTACCATATTTTTCCATTGAATTGATATATCCCACCTGTATTGAATAAATCTGGCATCGTTTTCTAACACATTTTTCTAATTGAGAAGCTATTACTGGTCTTATTTTCAATGGTCTTTGTATACCTTGAATTTCTTGTCTCATACCCTCTTCATCCATGTAATTAATAGTTTTGTCTTTACAATTAGTGAGGGACCAATGTTTTTCCAGCCAGTCCATTCTAATTAGGATATCATATGAACCTAAAGGTAAGACATTCAGATATGCCTTATTAGGATGACCTGCTAGCTTTAGAGGGAAATCGCTAACTTTAGCCAGCACCATTCTCTTTTCTCCTGTCGCAAGTTGTACTAGCTAAGGGTTTTTAAATTTAAGAGATTGTAAATGAGATTGCTAAACCACTTTTGGATGTATATAACTCAAAGTAGTTCCCGGATCAATCAAAATAGATATAGTTTGGTCAAAGATCTTACCTTCGAATTCCACCATTGTTGGTTGGTATTCCACCTGATGATCTTCGAGGGCAGTGTTGATTTTAGGAATACTCCTCGCCACTTCTCTCGCCACTTCTCCCTCAATTGATGCTTCTTGAATCTGCGCCACTTAATCAATTCCCTTGCGGTACAAACAATTTTTAACATAATGTGGTCCTCCACATCCCCAGCACTATACTGGCGGTCTAGCCACTGTTTATACTTTAGTTCTTCCAGACTGGTCATTCGTCTTGGTCTCAATTGGAAATTTTAATCTGGACTAATTTCTGTTCATATTTCTAATTGGTTGACCTTTATGGGGTACTTTATTGGCAACAATCTTATTTCCTTTGCTGCCAAAGGAAAACTTAATTCCCTTTTTATCGAGACATCCATTTCCTTCATCACTTTTTGGCCTATTTTGCTGATATCATATACGAGCCTTTCATATAACTTCATCCATGGTCTTTGGATTGTCAAATTCAAGACGTTCCTTCATGAATAGTGGAAAACCACTGATAAATCTCTACACCTTTGCTTTCTCTTCCCGTATGTAGGGAACATATCGCAACAAGGATGCGAATTTTGTTATGAATTTGTCTATAGACAACTGACCCGGTTGAAGGTCATGAAACTCTTTTTCCTTCTCATCGTAAAATATTTTAGTTAAGTATTTTTCCTTAAAATAACTTTGAAACTTTTCCAAAGTTATGTTCTACTCATTAACTCCACGTACCATCTTCACCTCCTCCCACCACAAGGTGGCTTTACCTTGAAATTGATAGATGGCTAAGCGAGCCTTTAGATTATGGGCATATTCATACAACCGAAAATACTTATTCATGTTGATAAGCCAGGCTTCAGCAGCTTCCTATTGTTCACCATCAAAGAGGGGGGGTTTGATCTTTCAAAACTCTCCTTGTAGCTCAAATTTCTGTCATTTTTGCTTTTTATGATCTGATGCATTGTTGAATTCATCCTCTCAATTTTCTTTGCCCGCTTCTATTTCTGAGTTTTCATTTATGAATTCTTGTTCTCCAGTCATGTTCCCATGTTCAGGACTGGGAATTGGTTGCCATTGATTTTGCCTGTCAGACAAACTTTTCATAATTTTCTCTTGTTCTAGCATCAGCCTTTCGTTGTTCGCTCGTAACTTGTCCATTTTGTCCTTTAGTTCTTCTACAGTTTCAAAAATGTTAGCGTTGGTATTATGCGGTTCCTCTCCCAATTGTACCCATACCTCAAGATTCACTTTTGGAAAGGAAGTTTCTCCTGTTCCTATCATAGGTCTGTGTGGTGTAAGTCTAGTCCTCCTGATGCTAATTTCTTTTCCCTCTTCTCTCTCTGTGCATATCACAAACGTTATTATTCATTTGTTCCAGAGGTCTCAATTTTTCAACCTAAGCGCTCTGATACCACTTGTCACAAATATAGTTAATATGATTATATAAATCATCGTAAAAATAAAATAAAAATTGATTTCATATTCGTTTGATTTCATATACATATGGTAATAATTAAACAAAGAGTACACCTATCACCTCTGGAATAAACGACTTGGTATAGGTCTTACATAGAGTATAAATGCCTACTTTACAAGCTTGATGATTCACATGTGATTTAATATATTTCAGAATTTCATTTGGTTACATTTCTAAAGTAAATTCAAAGGTTAATATATCTCCCACTAATATACTTAACCTGGTCTTCCCTTAGAGTTGGTGCGATTAGAGATTGTGGGCTCTTTTGTCTACCCTCCAGTTGTTAGGTAGCATCTCAGGATTGACTCCTCATCTATGGACCTCTGTGAATCGCTTCCATCAGATGGCGATGATTGTTGCCATATCTCCTTTGATGTTTGTTTCGTTTTGTGGTTTTGAAATTTACCTCTCCATTTGGTAGAGCCTTTCGGATCCGGTCCATGGTCTTTTTTTAGGGTTTTACATAGGTTACTCCTGCCTCATTGTGTTGTCGATGAAGTTCTTTCTCTTCATTCCTAGCTCCGCCATGACTGTGTATCAGACTGTTAGTTTTGCAGAGATCACTCCTACACTTACTGCTCAAAGGGAGTCTCTTTCTCGCAGCAGTCTAGCCCAGGTATTCATTTTTTCCCCTATCCTTGGTGTATTGGTGTATTCTTTATTGTTTACTTAATTAACTGCTTTCTTTTGGACTTCTAGATTTCATCAGAGGGTTTTATACTGCACATACTGCATGCGCATGATAGTATGGAACAATTTCCTACCTCCTCACCCAAATCCAAAGGTTTCAGGCTTATAGCTCCGTCCTCCCACTAGGTAATGTGAAGGAAATGCATCTCGTGAAATATCTCATTAAGGGTTTCAAAGTCATAAAGGGTTTTATCATGTCACTCTTTATGTTATTCCTCAATTAAATTGTTATCAGACATGTGTTTTGCTAAGACATATATTTTCTAGCTCTATGTATAAATGCCTACGATTGTATGTTCCTTTGTTAAGAACCCAACGATGCCATTTTCCTGTTTTCTTCTAAGAATTCTGGCATGTAGCTTGAAATTAGGTTCTGGAACTTCTATTGTATATTTAATCATGCATAAGCTTATATTATTGGTGATTTCGTATTTGGTTCTTTATAAATTCAGCGCCTTATATATATTTATGTGTGGTTTGCAGATTGGAATGGAACGAGTTTCTACTTGCATAGTTCTGCTCTTATGCAGAGGTTATGATGTTCATCCGAACTCCGAATTAACATTCCTTCTTAGTTTAATAAAGTATTAACAGTTACCCATATTCCATTACTGTGTTCTTGAATTTGTTTATAGGGTTTATACCAATTCTTACAGTATTTGCATGCATTTTTCGGGGTTTCTACCCACGCCCCAAATGTAACAGGCGTCTTTAATTTACTATGGTTCTTTAAAAATTCCTTGCTATGTTCTACCCAGAAGACCCATGCTCGTTTGGGGTTGAATTCTTGGGTTCAAGTTTTAGTTGCTTTTCGAATAGCATTTACTTTTAAATGAAAATTGTTCATAATTCACTTTCAACAATTCTGGTTTTCCCTTAATTTTAGGGCATAATCTTTTCAGTTTTCATTTTAGAAACATTCGACGTGCTTGATTTAGCCTCATAGTTTAATTTAATGTTTATTACTTGCATTTACTCCTAGCTAGTGAGGTATTAAAAGAGTCATAATCTACATTTGCTTTTCTGTATCTGGGTTGTCTCTAAGCAATATTTGTTCATTTCCAGAATAGTGACCCACTTCTTTTGAAAGTTTCTAAAATGGTTTTGATAAATTTTGAGAGTTCTTTACTTTCTCGTTCACTGCTTTCTGAAATATTTATGTATTAAGTAGCCTTAGGAAACAAATTCGTTTTACAGGAAAACTGCTATTCTGATTACAATTCTTACTGTGTTTCTTGGCATAAGCTTCTATTCTGATTACAGTTCTTACTATGTTTCTTGGCATTTCCTTGGCTAGTCTAATTCCTGTTAAATAACTAACATGTTGAATGTATACTTCTACTAATAGTATTTAGGTCTGTACATATTTAACACATTTAACCCTTTTCAACAAAATATATTTCCTTATTTGGACAGTAAATTTAACTTTTAGAAGAAGTAAATACTTATCTATTTTCTATAGCAGTTACTGTCCATTGCTTAGTCCCAATTGACTATAATTTGCCGAATTTCCTCCCAACCTTGAGACCAACTTCCAAGCTTGAGTCTACCCCTGAGTTGTTACTCACATGCAGGATGTGTTCCTTTAAGACTAACAGTCTTATGATGTCACCTCTATCTGGTCTTAAATAGACTTAGCTTCATGAACCGGTGTGACATATCAACACGATATCCTATGTTTCATCTCTCTTTCTTGATCTCAGGTAACTATATCTCTTTCTTGAGAATAAATCTTCAAGGAAGTAGTTAGGGATAGGTAACCGCCTATCCTAAATATTTGACATGTGAGAATTACATGATTGTCATCATTAAGACATTCGCTTCATGCATAGATTTTCAAAATAATAAATATATAAAATCTTATAATAATAATAATAATAATATCCAAGTTGTTTAACTACAATAATAAATATTTTACAATTACTACAGACGCAATAAATACTTGATTCAAAAAAATCTCAAATTTAAAATATAAAAAAATTATATAAAGAACCTTTGTCTAAAATTCATTATAGATCCAAGGCTAAATAGAAAATAATATTATATTATATTATATTATATAATTTAATTAAACTTTAGCATATTTTTAATATTAATACTATCTAAAGTATATAAATTAAAACACAATTTAATATAATATTATAATTAATAAAACTCAAAATTTAAATATAAAATGCCCAGATAAATTTTTCCCATATAAAAATATAATATAAAATCAAATTTAAATAAGTCATTACATTTTCAAATTTAATTTTTTATAGATTCATTACATCGATACAATTTTCAATTTAATCTTTTATAGATTCATTATATCGATCCTAATAGGCTAAGAATAATAACTTATTATTTTGCTATTATTAATCGCTTTTAAACATTTTGTTATTATTAATTCATTTCAAAGCATCACTCTAGCAATCCAAACACTTTATTAATGTTATTATTATCATCACTTATACACTGTTTAATGTTTAACATAAAATAAATCACTTATACACTGTTTAATGTTTAACATAAAATAAATTTGATTGACAAATAAATTAATAATCGTATTGTAAGCTTCTTAATATATAATGTCAATGTATCTAGTAGTGTTCACCTTTTTAACTTCCATTTTTATGATATTAAAATATTTTGTTGTTAATTAATAATTAGTATATTAATTTAATAATTTTATTAAATATTATTATTAATATAATAATCCAATTTTTATTATTGATTAATAACTATATTTAATAAGTAACTAAAACTATATACAGATATAAGGAATTAATTAATCAAATTATATTTAATTATAAAAAAAATAAAATTATTTATATATTCACTAATTTTTTTATAGTACATTTATTCATTATATTAATATTATATTTATTTAAACAAAAAAATACACTCATACAACTCATTTAATCTAACACCAAATTAAAAATTCAATAAAATAATTTTCCATAATATTGAGTACATGGTTTCTTTCCAATATCAAATTCAAATGAAAAAACACATGGAAGAGAGAGCCTTTAAAGGTACTCATGGCCATGAATGCAGGTGTTGGTAAAAAATAAGCTATATATTGCAATTATAGTAAATAGAGAGCATAAGTTAATATTTGGGTATAAAATAGTTGGGATAAAAGTTTCGATCAACATGTTCTCTAAAGGTTCCATTAGCATATTTACGAAATTAAAATAAATCATAATCATATATTGAGTATAGATTATAATTTTGTGTAGTTATTAATTATTTAATAAATTAATTTATTTTGGTATTAATTAGAATTTTTGGAAAGTAAAAAATGAGTTTTAAAATAAAATAATGTATTAATTTTAAAATAATTAGTAATTTTTTTGATGGAGGAGATATATGAGGAAAGAAGAGCTAACTACAGGGTATTCAATCTTTGCACATTTAGCAACAGATGAGGTGTCTTGAAAAAGCTACTTTGGAGGTGGGTTAATGGAAAAAGCTACTTCAGACGTGGGGTTAATGAACCTTCGCGAAGGAGTAAGGGCTATTTCGTTCGCTTGGATTCTGGCATTCGGTAATGGATGAAGTTTTGGCATGGGCGAAGCTCTATTGGCGGGTAATTTGGTTGACAATTTGCAGGGTAGCTACCTGGTTCAACCATACCTTGTCTTCCTAGTCACATCACTTTTTGTTGTTTATTGTGATAAGGGAGGTTGGTTTTTGCAAATAGTGTAAGACCCTGTGCCCCATGAGCTTGCAGGCACAAGGATGAATTATGAGACGACGTAGGCACAAAGGAACCAAATCTGGCCACGAGAGTTTCACATCTTCTTTAGGTTTAGGTATTGCATGTCAATTTCACTTGTTTGAGCTTTGGGTATTAGTTTGGTCGATTTTTCGTTGGGTGCAGTGCAAGGCTGGTGAGGGAAATTACTAGTGTTGGTTGTCATGGCCTTGCGAGAGCTTGCTTTATGGGTGTAGAATTCATGAACATGGCCACATCTGGAGCCTTTTGGGTGCGGGGAGAGCATTGGGTTCAGTTGTTGAACTACACTCGGGAGGAATGTGCCTACTACTTCGTGTTTTGTGGCCTCGAAGGGTGGTTGACTAACTTGAAGGTGAGGAGGAGAGGATATGTGGTGGCTATCGTCGTGGCAATTGAGGTGGTTGGTTGGTAGACCCTCATTGCTATAGGTGGTGTATCCTTTTGGAGTGCGAATCAAGCTCATACAGAGCATGGTAGTATGCAAAGGTATTGCGGCAGAGTGAGGAGGGGTGTTGGCCCTCAAGGACAGGGGGCTACTCACCAAGGGGAGCGTCCAGACTTCACGGAGGAAGTGGACTAGTCGAGAGACCAGTCGTCGAGATGGGCGCTCCTTCCACCTCCCTTTGACTCACTGGAGGCACAACTTCACCAGCTCATAGTCCTGATGGAGCAACTGAGGTGGGACCACGACAACGATAGAAATGATGTCATTGCCTTCATGAATAACCTCGAGCACAACGAGTGACAAATGTTGGACTAGATGGCATCCCTCTGTCATTGTCAAAAGAGGCTGCAAGCGAGTTTACATCTTTTGGAAGGTCGCGTGGAGTACAAAGGCCCATGTACACGAGGCATTACGTTAGTTGCATGGGAACAGTCCACTGAACCATGATGCCAATGATATGTAAGTTGAAGGTTGACTATGGGGTGCTTTTGGTCTTTGTGGGCTACTTATGTGTGGACAACTAGTTTTTTTTTTTTTTTTTTATAAACCACCTAACCAACAAATCTGGTAGGAATGATGTTGGTCTAGGTCCAAAATGAAATGCTTATGGATGCATTATTCTAATGAATTAATAGAATTTCTTG
This sequence comes from Pinus taeda, assembly GCA_000404065.3. NCBI lineage: Eukaryota > Viridiplantae > Streptophyta > Pinopsida > Pinales > Pinaceae > Pinus > Pinus taeda. The sequence continues at coordinate 3,708 of APFE031316953.1, read as the reverse complement.
ATTTGCAAAAAAAACTAGTAATAATTCAAAAGAAAGAAAAATACATATATTCCTCAAATATAAAATGTAAGCACTAATTAAATATAAACCTAAATAATCCAAAAATACAATTAAAGAAAGTTCTTTTCTTTTCTTTTCTTTTACAATTATATATATATCACACTCTTGTTTTATTATTTTATTATTTTCCTACTTATTTTGAATTTGAAAAATCTCCAAATTAAATATTGTAAACTCTCAATATCCTTATTTTAAACACATCTATACAAATGATACTATAATTCTGTACAATCATTATTTAGTATTTACAATATTTTTTAATAAAATTTTACATCTATGAATATTAATATATAACCATTTTTATAAACATACAGCTCTCATTTACCATAAAATTAAATCTAGCATTAAAATTAACATTCAATTAAAAAAACTAACGGTTACACTTGAAATTCAACTCAGCAAATCCCATAAAGGCTTAATAATGGGTTTCCCTACCCCAACTCTCACTCGGGAGGGAGCCATCTCATTCACTAGCCTAATAATGAGCTAATTTTTAATTAACCAACTTAATCAAGTACAGCTAACCCATTTTCACGCAGCACATTTAATTTAAATTAATAATTATTACAAAAAATTCTTCACCATGAAACTACACCTCACCCATTTTGACACATCACATTTAATTAAAGGAGCATTGCAAAAATTTAATAGTGCCTTCTAAAGGATTCACCTTCATTTAAAACAATGCCGTGCTTTTCGTGATGCCTTCGGTCTCATATTTGCAGACGTTTCTTAAAAGTGTACTGTATTTCGGTGATGATTTTGCCACATACCATCTGCACACTATAAAAACGTTGTACTGTAGTTCAGAGATGCTTTTGCATCTCACTACTGTAGTTTAGAGATGATTTTGCATCTCACTGTCTGCAGATTATAAGAAGATAGAAAATGGGAATTTTGGTGTGGAGTATTTCAATTATTAATGTTCATTCCAAAAGAATGGTACAAATTGCAATTTAGAGTGTTATGGAAAATCAAATTTTATGATTTTTAGAGGAGTGATTAGGGGTTGGTGTTATTCATCTTGATATGATACCAGTTCACATTAAAAAAAAGGTCATGGTTCTTATAATATTTAGCCCATTGAATACATTTTTGTCATTTTATCGATCATGGCAAGAAACAAATACAAATACAAGGCTAAACAACATTTGAATATTGCAAGAGGTATAAGGAGGTACAAAAGAACTTAGCAGAGGATTTTATCAAAATGGCAGAACTGGAGATACTATAGACCACGTTGATAATTCTAGCAAGGAGATCAGCCAACATCTTCTTCTCCTTGGATGAGAATAGTGGCCAACTAGGGCAATGCTTGGAGATTATGTCCAATAGCTATTATGATTCACTGGTTTTTTCCATCTTGCAACACTAATAATCTTATCATAGTCCATGTAAGTCCAGGTTTGACACAACCATTCCATTCTTGTAAGTTTTTATTTACAAGATGTTTTAATTAAACAAGATCTTAGCAACCTCAAAATCTAAATATATGTTTCCAGTTTGATTTCTCTTCAAGCAAACTAATAGAATAAAGAATTTAGTCTATATAATTATTATTTGAGATAATGTAAAGTGAGTAATTTAAAAATTAATAATTATGTATTTTGTTTTGAAACTTACGACTTAGAAAGGGATAAAATAGGTTCACCTTCATTGTTTATTAAAAAATTGAACAATAATAATTATGTATTTTGTTTTGAAACTTACGACTTAGAAAGGGATAAAATAGGTTCACCTTCATTGTTTATTAAAAAAATTGAACAATATTATGGATGCAGGTTCCGTTCTGTCACAACATTCGTTTCTGACCCCATGTTTAGATTAATGGCAATAAGAATCTATTCGATATTTTGAGCTGCTCATCAAATTCTGTGGCTTCCATTAAATCATTTCATTCATGCGTCTTTAACAGTTCAACGAGCGTTTAAAATTTATGTTTTGATTTCGTATAAAATTCGGTAATAACTTTGTTTTAATGAAATTGTGTTCTTTTAATATATTGTTTAATATATAAGTAAATAAATGTTTTAAATATTCATATAATACTTAAAATATATAAATTTGTAACACAAATTTATAATTTTAATTTTTTCCCTAATTTTAAATTGGATTAACTCAATTATATTTTGAAAAACAAAATATGTTCCAACATATTTTAATACTAAGCCGGGTATGTTTATTACTCTGTATATAAGTACTATATTTTTTTTTGGCATTTGTGTCCATCATTGGTCCAACCGTGTTGAAATTTTATTGAAATTGGTAAAAATATAGGCACAATTTCACTAGGAAAAGTTGTTTTTTTATAGACTTTTAGTTAAATCTGTTAGAAATTTTTAAAAAATCAGGTTAAGTTGTGGAATTTGGGGTGTATCATGGGTTTTTGATGATGTTAAATCTATTTTTACCATCAAAATAATGATTAAAACAGTAAGCAAAAACAGTAAGCAATCTAAAAATTATAAGACTGATCAAAAATATATATCTTAACAAAATTGCTACTTTGGTTAACAAAACCAAACATATATCCATTTGCTAGTGATGTTGTCAGATTGTAGCCAAAAATATATATCTAAATGAAATTATTACTTTGGTTAACAATGCCAAACATATATGCATTGCACGTAATTTGAAAAAAGAAGATTTGACATAGATAATAGATATAAAGGTAACAATCACATTCAATATACCCCTACAAAATGCATAGACAATCTTGCTCAAATTTTAGTAATCCAGAGTTTTGATCCTATATCCTGTAGAACCATATCATATGGAACATATTTTGATGCAAGAGTGTCGCTTAACTTTTTGCTGAGAGAAAATATTATATATATATTTATAATATATATATATAATTATATATATTATATATATAAATATTATAGTTTTTTTTATGTATTTTTAAATGTATAAATGGATTCAAATTTTAAGTTGATATTTCATTTACAAATAAATTCTATGTCTTGAAAAAAAAATTTGGCACTTGGGATATAGTAGATTAATAAATATAATCTTGCAATTTTACCAAATCTTTACTAGATTTTACAGAAACTTGATTCGAAAATATACTTGAAAATAATTTAAAGCATAGAATAGTGAGACTATTTGAAATGTTTTAACCATACAACATTATTTTTTTAATTGCTTTCTATAATTATCACTTTTATTTTTATTTTTTAAACCATATATAATATATTACATAATTAACATTTGAATATTTTACTTAACTATTTGATATTGGAAATCCTGTATTTGTGGGCCACATATCCCATTAAAGTGTTTTCTTTCTTTATATTAGTATTAAGTATATATATATAAACCAGTGTACTTTTAGAAGGATAAATCTCTTTGAGCTTTAAATTTCTTTTTAAAAGTTTAAATTGGAAAAAAAATTAAGCCCCTTTCATCTCTTGAAAAATCTGAATGTGTTAGTGGTTCTCTCTCTAGATACATATACAATTTGTAATTGTAATTTTGAATGCTATATAGAGTAAATAACTTAAACTTACAAGGCAAAAAAATAATTTGGTTGGATTTTGGGGAAAATTGATAAACAATCAAATTAAAAAAAAAAACCTAAAAATGACATTAAATAATTGACAATATATAGTATATAAATAATTGACATTAAATTTTTTTAAATAA